>JAHHZJ010000383.1:0-40457 GCA_021437245.1 Aegilops speltoides
GGTGTCTCCAAAGGCGAGATGTTGGGTTGGCATATTTGAGATTAGGTTTTGTCACTCCGATTGTGGAGAGGTATCTCTGGGCCCTCTCGGTAATGCACATCACTTGAAGCCTTGCAAGCACTACAACTAATGAGTTAGTTGTGAGATGATGTATTACGGAGCGAGTAAAGAGACTTGCGATGCGAGATTGAACTAGGTATTGGATACAAGCGATCGAATCTCGGGCAAGTAACTATACCGATGACAAAGGGAACAACGTATGTTGTTATCTTGATCTGACCGATAAAGATCTTCGTAGAATATGTAGGAACCAATATGGGCATCAGGTCCGCTGTTGGTTATTGACCGTGAATAGTTCTAGGTCATGTCTACATTGTTCTCGAACCGTAGGGTCCATGCGCTTAAAGTTTCGATGGCGGTTATTATGAGTTTATGTATTTTGATGTACGAAGAAGTTGAGTGCGGATGTGATCACGGACATGACGAGAGTCTCGGAATGGTCGAGACATAAAGATTGATATATTGGAAGCCTATGTTTGGAGTTGGAATGGTTCGGTAAAGCAATTCTGTAATCTAGGGAGGTTCGGAACCCCGGAGGTAAATGGGCCTCGATGGGCCTTAGTGGAAAGGAGAAGGGCCAGCCCTAGGTGGCGCGCCTCCCCTTCCCTAGTCCTACTAGGACTGGGAGAAGGCCCGCCCCTCTCTCTCTTTCCCCCTCAGGAATCCTAGTCCAACTAGGATTGGAGAATCCTACTCGGAGGAGTAGGACTCCTGTGGCGCCACCCTTGGCGGCCAGCCCCTCCCCTTGCTCCTTTATATCACGAGGCAGGGGGCACCCTAGAACACACAAGTTAGATCTACGGATCGTTCCTTAGCCGTGTCGGTGCCCCCTCCACCAAATTCCACCTCGGTTATCGTGTGAAGCTTAAGCGAAACCCTGCTTGCTGAGTGAAACATCAAGATCGTCCTGCGCCGTCGTCTTGTGGAACTCTCCTCGACACTCGGCTGGATCGGATCTGAGGGGCGTCATCAAGCTGTCGTGTGTCAAGAACTGGGGGGCGAATGCTTGGCGCGGGATCGGTCGGATCGCGAGGAGAGCGTCGACTACTTCCTCTACATTGTGATCGCTTCGCCGGGTCTCACGAGTGCGTAGACAACACTCTCCCCTCTCGTTGCTATACATCACCATGATCTTGCGTGTGCGTAGGAAATTTTTGAAATTACTCGTTCCCCAGCGATGGCATCGAGCCAGGTTTTTATGGTTTGATGTTTTGCACGAGTAGAACCACAAGTGAGTTGTGGGCGATACAAGTCATACTACCTACCAGCATGTCATACTTTGGTTCAGCGGTATTGTGAGATGAAGCGGCCCGGACCGACATTACAGCGTGCGCTTCTGCGAGACTGGTTTCACCGCCACGAGCACTTTCGTTGCTTAAAAGGTGGTGGTGGGTGTCTGTCTCTCTCACTTTAGTTGAGCCGAGTGTGGCTCGCCGGTCCTTGTGAAGGTTAAAGCGAGTCTATTTGACAAACTATCGTTGTGGTTTTGATGCGTAGGTGAGACTGGTTCTTGCTTAAGCCCGTAGCAGCCACGTAAAATTTGCAACAACAAAGTAGAGGGCGTCTAACTTGTTTTTGCGAGGGCATGTTGTGATTTGATATGGTCAAAGCGTGATGCTATATTTTATTGTATGAGATGATCATGGTTTGTAACCTAAGTTATCGACAGGCTGGCTGGAGCCATATGGTTGTCGCTTTATTGTATGCAATGCAATGCATACTGTAATGCTTTACTTTATCACTAAGCGGTAGCGATAGTCGTAGAAGCATAAGATTGGCGAGGCGACAACGATGCTACGATGGAGATCAAGGTGTCGCGCGGTGGCGATGGTGATCATGGTGGTGCTGCGGAGATGAAGATCACGAAGCACAAGATGATGATGACCATATCATATCACTTATATTGATTTGCATGTGATGTTTATCCTTTATGCATCTTATCTTGCTTTGATTGGCGGTAGCATTATAAGATGATCTCTCACTAAATTATCAAAGTGTTCTCCCAGTATGCACCGTTGCCAAAGTTAAATCGTGCCCGGACACCACGTGATGATCGGGTGTGATAAGCTCTCGTCCATCTAGCAGGTGCAAGCCAGTTTTGCACCGCGAGAATACTCGGGTTATACTTGGCGAGCCTAGCATATGCAGATATGGCCTCGGAACACGGAGACCGAAAGGTCGGCGTGAATCATATAGTAGATATGATCAACATAAGATGTTCACCATTGAAAACTACTCCATCTCACGTGATGATCGGTTATGGTTTAGTTGATTTGGGTCACGTGATCACTTAGATGACTAGAGATGTCTATCTAAGTGGGAGTTCTTAAGTAATATGATTAATTGAACTTAAATTTATCATGAACTTAGTCTGGTAGTATTTTGCAAATTATGTTGTAAGATCAATAGCTTGCGTTGTTGCTTTCATCGTTTATTTTGATATGTTCCTAGAAAATTGTGTTGAAAAATGTTAGTAGCAATGATGCGGTTTGATCCGTGATCGAGGTTTATCCTCATTGCTGCCTGAAGAATTATGTCCTTAATGCACGCTAGGTAGCGGACCTATTGCGGGAAGCGGATCTGGGGCGTTATGAGCGTTTGGCTAGCTCGATATGATGACTACTTGATAGTTTTGTGCACCATGCTTTATGGCTTAGAATCGGGACTTCAAATATGTTTTGAACATCATGGACCATATGAGATGTTCCAAGAATTGAAGTTAATATTTCAAGCAAATACCGAGTTGAGAGATATGAAGTCTCCAACAAGTTCTATAGCTAAAAGATGGAGAGAATCGCTCAACTAGTGAGCATGTGCTCAGATTATGCAGGTACTTCAATCGCTTGAATCAAGTGGGAGTTAATCTTCGAGATAAGATAGTGATTGTGAGAATTCTCTAGTCACCATCACCAAGTTAGTAGAACTTCGTGATGAACTATAGTATGCAAGGGATGCGAAAATGATTCCCGAGCTCTTCGTGATGTTGAAATCGTGAAGGTAGAAATCAAGAAAGAGCATCAAGTGTTGATGGTTGACAAGATCACTAGTTTCAAGAAAGGGCAAAGGGAAAAAGGGAACTTCAAGTAGATTGACAAGCAAGTTGTCACTCCACGAAGAAGCCCAAAGCTGAACCATAGCACTGGCTGAGTGCTTACCTTTGCAAAGGAAATGGTCCTTTGGAGCGGAACTGCCCTAAATATTTGGTGGATAAGAAGGATGGCAAAGTGAAAAGGGTATATTTGATATACATGTGTTTGATGTGTACTTTACTAGTGTTTATAGCAACCCCTCGGTATTTGGTACTGGTTCGGTTGCTAAGAGTAGTAACTTCGAAGCAGGAGTTGCAGAATAAGCGAAGCTAGTTAAGGTGAAGTGACGATGTGTGTTGAAAGTAGTTTCAAGATTGATATGATCATCATCGCACTCCCTATACTTTCGGGATTAGTGTTGAACCTAAATAAATGTTATTTGGTGTTTGCGTTGAGCATGAATATGATTTGATCATGTTTATTGCAATCTGATTATTCATTTAAGTAAGAGAATAAAATTGTTATTACATTTACATGAATAAAACCTTATATGGTTACACACCCAATGAAAATGGTTCATTGGATCTCGATCGTAGTGATACACATATTCATAATATTGAAACCAAAAGATGCAAAGTTAATAATGATAGTGCAACTTATTTGTGTACTTGCCGTTTAGGTCATATTGGTGTAAAGCGCATGAAGAAACTCCATCTGATGGGATTTTGGAATCACTTGATTATGAATCACTTGGCACTTGCGAACCGTGCCTCATAGGCAAGATGACTAAAACTCCGTTCTCGGAACGATGGGCGAACAACTGACTTATTGGAAATAATACATACCGATGTATGCGATCCAATGAGTGTTAAGGCTCATGGTGCGTATCGTTATTTTCGACCTTCACGAGATGATTTGAGCGAGATATGGGTATATCTACTTGATGAAACATAAGTGCGAAATAGTTGAAAGGTTCAAAAGAATTTGAGTGAAGTGGAAAAATCATCGTGACAAGAAAATAAGATTTCTCGATCGATCGCGGAGACAAATATTTGAGTTCTGAGTTTGGTCTTCAATTAAAACAAAGTGGAATAGTTTCACAAATTCATGCCACGGAACACCACATCATAATGGTGTGTCCGAGCGTCATAACCGTACTTTATTGGATATAGTACAATCTATGATGTTTCTTACCGATTTACCAATATCGTTTTGGGATCATGCATTAGAGACAGCTGCATTCACGTTAAATAGGGCACCATCTAAATCCGTTGAGGCGACACTATATGAGCTGTGGTTTAGCAAGAAACCAAAGTTGTCGTTTCTTAAAATTTGGGGCTGCGATGCTTATGTGAAAAAGTTTCATCTGATAAGCTCAAACCCAAATCGGAGAATGCGTCTTCATAGAATACCCAAAGGAAATTGTTGGGTACACCTTCTATCACAGATCCGAAGGCAAAACATTTGTTGCTAATAAATGGATCCTTTCTAGAAGGAGTTTCTCTCGAAAGAAGTGAGTGGGAGGAAAGTAGAACTTGATGAGGTAGCTGTACTGTTCCTTATTGGAAAGTAGTTCATCACGAAATCTGTTCTTGTACTGCTATACCAATTAGTGAGGAGGTTAATGATGATGATCATGTAACTTGGATCAAGTTACTACCGAACCTCGTAGGTAAACCAGTGAGATCCGCACGAGTGATGCGGTAATCCTGTTACGGAAGTCGTGTTACTTGACCATGATGAACCTCGAACTATGAGGCGATGATGAGCCAGATTCATGAAATGGCTTGGGGCCATGAAATCTGAGATGAGATCCATGTATGAGAACAAAGTGTGGACTTTGGTGGCGTTGCCGATGATCGGCAAGCCATAGAAAATAAATGGATCTTCAAGAGGAAGGCGGATGACGATAGTAGTGTTACTATCTACAAAGCTCGACTTATGCATAAAAGGTTTTGACAAGTTCAAGGTGTTGACTACAATGAGATTTTCTCAAGCTGTGGCGATGCTTAAGTCTGTCCGAATCATGTTAGCAATTACGCATTTTATGATTATGAAATTTGGCAAATGGATGTAAAAACTGCATTCTGAATGGATTTACGGAGGAAGAGTTGTATATGATGCAACGAGAAGGTTTTATCGATCCAAGGGAGCTAACAAAGTATGCAAGCTCAGTGATCCATTTATGGACTGGTGCAAGCATCTCGGAGTTGGAATATACGCTTTGATGAGTTGATCAAAGCATATAGTTTTATCTGAGACTTACGGTGAAGCTTGTATTTACAAGAAAGTGAGTGGGAGCACTCTGACATTTCGATAAGTATATGTGAATGACATATTGTAGATCGGAAATAATGTAGAATTATACGCAAAGCATAAAGGGTGTTTGAAAGAAGTTTTTCAAAGAAAGACCTCGGTGAAGTTGCTTACATATTGAGCATCAAGATCTATAGAGATAGATCAAGATGCTTGATAAGTTTTCAATGAGTACATACCTTGACAAAATTTTGAAGTAGTTCAAAATGGAGCAGTCAAAGAAAGAGTTCTTGCATGTGTTACAAGGTGTGAAATTGAGTAAGACTCAAAACCCGACCACAATGAGAAGATAGAAAGAGAATGAAAGTCATTCACTATGCCTTGGCCATAGTTTCTATAAAGTATGCCATCTTGTGTGCGGATCTATTGTTTACCTGCCTTTGAGTTTGGCAAGGGAGTACAATAGTGATCTAGGAGTAGATCCTTTGGACAGCGGTCAAAATTATCCTTAGTAGAATAAGGATATGTTTCTCGATTATGGAAGTGACAAAAGGTTAGGTAAAGTAAAGGGTTACGTCGATGCAAGTTTGACAACGATCGGATGACTCTAAGTCTCGATCTAGATACATATTGAAAGTGGGAGCAATTAGCTAGAGTAGCTTCGTGCGAGCATTGTAGACATAGAAAAATTGCAAAATACATAGCGGATCTGAATGTGAAAGACCCATTGACTAAGACTCTCTCACAAGCAAAACATGATCACACCTTAGTACTCTTTGGGTGTTAATCACATAGCGATGTGAACTAGATTCTGAATCTAGTAAACCCTTTGGGTATTGGTCACATGGCGATGTGAACTATGGGTGTTAATCACATGATGATGTGAACTATCGATGTTAATCACATGGTGATGTGATCTAGATTATTGACTCTAGTGCAAGTGGGAGGCTGAAGGAAATATGCCCTAGAGGCAATAATAAAGTTATTATTTATTTCCTTATTTCATGATAAATGTTTATCATTCATGCTAGAATTGTATTAACAGGAAACATGATACATGTGTGAATGCATAGACAAACAACATGTCACTAGTATGCCTCTACTAGACTAGCTTGTTAATCAAAGATGGTTATGTTTCGACCATGAACAAAGAGTTGTTATTTGATTAACAAGGTCACATCATTAGTAGAATGATCGATTGACATGACCCATTCCATTAGCTTAGCACACGATCGTTTAGTATGTTGCTCTGCTTTTATCCATGACTTATACATGTTCCTGTAACTATGAGATTATGCAACTCCGTTTACGGAGGAACACTTTGGGTGCTACCAAGCGTCCTGGCGTGCTGGGTGATTATAAAGGAGTACTACAGGTGTCTCCAAAGGCAGATGTTGGGTTGGCATATTTGAGATTAGGTTTTGTCACTCCGATTGTGGAGAGGTATCTCTGGGCCCTCTCGGTAATGCACATCACTTTGAAGCCTTGCAAGCACTACAACTAATGAGTTAGTTGTGAGATGATGTATTCGGAGCGAGTAAAGAGACTTGCCGTAGCGAGATTGAACTAGGTATTGGATACAAGCGATCGAATCTCGGGCAAGTAACATACCGATGACAAAGGGAACAACGTATGTTGTTATGCGATCGACCGATAAAGATCTTCGTAGAATATGTAGGAACCAATATGGGCATCAGGTCCGCTGTTGGTTATTGACCGTGAATAGTTCTAGGTCATGTCTACATTGTTCTCGAACCGTAAGTCCATGCAGCAAAGTTTCGATGGCGGTTATTATGAGTTTATGTATTTTGATGTACGAAGAAGTTGAGTCCGGATGTGATCACGGACATGACGAGAGTCTCGGAATGGTCGAGACATAAAGATTGATATATTGGAAGCCTATGTTTGGAGTTGGAATGGTTAGAGGCGGCAGGAATTCTGCGTAATCTGGGAGGTTCTGGAACCCCGGGAGGTAAATGGGCCTCGATGGGCCTTAGTGGAAAGGAGAAGGGCCAGCCCTAGGTGGCGCGCCTCCCCTTCCCTAGTCCTACTAGGACTAGGAGAAGGGCAGACCCCCTCTCTCTTTCCCCCTCAGGAATCCTAGTCCAACTAGGATTGGAGAATCCTACTCCCAGAGGAGTAGGACTCCTGGCCAGCGCCACCCTTGGCCGCCAGCCCCTCCCCTTGCTCCTTTATATCACAGGCAGGGGCACCCTAGAACACACAAGTTAGATCTACGGATCATTCCTTAGCCGTGTCGGTGCCCCCTCCACCAAATTCCACCTCGGTTATCCGTCATGAAGCTTAAGCGAAGCCTGCGCGATGAAACATCAAGATCGTCCTGCGCCCGTCGTCTTGTGGAACTCTCCCTCGACACTCGGCTGGATCGGATCTGAGGGGCGTCATCAAGCTGTCGTGTGTCAAGAACTGGGCGCGAATGTGGCGCGGGATCGGTCGGATCGCGAGGAGAGCGTCGACTACTTCCTCTACGTTGTGATCGCTTCGCCGGGTCTCGAGATGCGTAGACAACACTCTCCCCTCTCGTTGCTATACATCACCATGATCTTGCGTGTGCGTAGGAAATTTTTGAAATTACTCGTTCCCCAACACATGGAGCCCGAAGATGGAGATCAAAGGAGCTATATGATATTGGCCATATCATGTCACTACTATATAATTGCATGTGATGTTTATTATGTTTATGCATCTTGTTTACTTAGAGCGGCGGTAGTAAATAAGATGATCCCTTAACAATTTCAAGAAGTGTTCTCCCTAGCGTGCGCCGTTGCTAAAGTTAAATGGTTTCAAAGCACCACGTGATGATCGGGTGTGATAGATTCTTACGTTCACATACAGCGGGTGTAAAGCAGTTTTACATGCAAAACACTTAGGGTTAACTTGGCGAGCCTAGCATGTACAGACATGGCCTCGGAACACGGAGGCTGAAAGGTCGAACACGAGTCGTATGGAAGATACGATCAACATGGAGATGTTCACCGGCGATGACTAGTCCGTCTCACGTGATGATCGGACACGGCCTGAGTCGACTCGGATCGTGTAACACTTAGATGACTAGAGGATCTCTAATCGAGTGGGAGTTCATTGTAATAATTTGATTAGATGAACTTAATTATCATGAACTTAGTCTAAAACCTTTGCAAATATGTCTTGTAGATCAAATGGCGCGCTCATGTCAACATGAACTTCAGCGCGTTCCTAGAAAACCAAGCTGAAAGATGATGGCAGCAACTATCGGATTTGGGTCGGAACACGAGATCATCCTCATAGCTGCCGAAACAATATGTCCTAGAAGGACGCTAGGTGATGCACCCGTTCGAGAGAACCAAGGCGTTATGAGCGGCTTGGCGATCACGTCTTGATGATTACTCCCTCGTTCGATGCGGCATGCTTTACGACTTAGAACCGGGGCTCCAAAAGCGTTTTGAGCAACACGAGCATATGAGATGTTAGAGGAGCTGAAACTAGTTTTCCAAGCTCATGCGGGTCGAGAGATATGAAGTCTCCGACAAGTTCTATAGTTGTAAGATGGAGGAAAATAGTTACATCGGTGAGCACATACTCAAAATATACAGGGTTGCTGGCTACTGTCCCGGTGGACATTAACCTCCGGATAGGCGGTCATTGCCAGAATCCTTGATCGCTCCCACCAAGCTACAAGAACTTTGTGATGAACTACAATATGCAAGGGATAGTGAAAACCATTCTGAAGTATTTTCAATCTGAAGTCGTGAGGTAGAAATCAGAAGGAACATCAAGTGTTGATGGTCAATAAAACCACTAAGTTCAAGAAGGGCAAGGCGAGAAGAACTTCAAGAAAAGGCGGCAAGGATGTTGCGGCGCCCGATAAGCCGATTGCGGGAAGAAGTCAAAGAATGGACCCAAGCCTAAGACTGAGTGGTTTTATTGCAAAGGAAGGGTCACTTGAAGCGGAACTGCCCCAAATACTTGGCGGACAAGAAGGTGGCAACACTAAAGGTATATTTGATATACATGTAATTGATGTGTACCTTACCGATTACTCGTAGTAACTCTGGGTATTTGATACGGTGCCGTTGCTCATATTTGTAACTCACGGCGGGAGCTGCGGAATAAGCGAGGCTGGCGAAGGGCGAGGTGACGATGCGTTGGGAATGGTTCCAAGGTCGATGTGATATTTGTTGTACGCTACCTCTACATTTACCTCAGGATTAGTTTTAAACCTTAATAATTGTTATTTAGAGCATGAACATTGTATGTCGGATCTCGTTTGATACGAGATGGCTACTCATTTAAATCGAGAATAATGGTTGTTCTATTTATATGAGAGATATGTTTTATGGTCATGCCCGATGGTCGATGGTTTATTCTTAATGAATCTCGGCGTAATATTACACATATTCATAGTGTGAATACGAAAGGATGTAAAGTTGATAACGATAGTCCCACATACTTGTGTACTTTGCCTATGGTCACATTGGTGTCAAGCGCATGAAGAAACTCCATGCTCATGGACTTTTAGAGTCTCTCGATTATGAATCATTTGACACATGCGAACCATGCCTCATGGGCAAAATGACCAAGACTCCGTTCTCGGAACAATGGGCGAGCAACCAACTTATTGGAAATCATACATACCGATGTATGCGGTCCAATGGCGTTGAGGCTCATGGAGGATATCGTTATGTTCTCACTCTCTTTGATGACTTGAGTAGATATGGATATGTCTACTTAATGAAACACAAGTCTGAGACCTTTGAAAAGTTCAAGGAATTTCAAAATGAGGTAGAGAATCAGCGTGACGAAAGATAAAGTTCCTATGATCGGATCGTGGAGGAGAATATTTAAGTCACAATTTGGTACACACTTAAGGAAATGTGGAATTGTTTCACAGCTCACGCGCTGGAACACCACGGTGTAGCGGTGTGTCGAGCGTCATGTCGCACTCTATTGGATATAGTGCGGTCTATGATGTCTCTTACCAATTTACGCTATTATTTTGGGGATCGCTCTAGAGACAGCTACATTCACTTTAAATAGGGCACCGTCTAAATCCGTTGAGGCGACCTTGTATGAATTATGGCTTGGGAAGAAACCTAAGCTATCGTTTCTAAAAGTTTGGGGCCGCGATGCTTATGTCAGAAACTTAAACTGAAAGCTTCGAACCCAAGTCGGAAAAATCGTCTTCATAGGATACCCTAAAGGAAACCATTGGGTATACCTTCTACTTAAGATCCGAGGCAAGATCTTTGTTGCCAAAGCGGATCCTTTACGGAAAAAGTTTCTCTCGAAAGAAGTAAGTGGGAGGAAAGTAGAACTTCGATGAAGTACTACCTCTTGAGCAGGAAAGTAGTGCAGCTCGGGAAAATGTTCTGTGATGCCTACACCAGCTGGAGAGGAAAATAATGATGATGATCAAGGTACTTGGATCAAGTTGCTCTTGAACCCGTGGAGTCCACAAGGACACGTTCCGCACAGTGAATGCAGCAACCCTGTCTGGAAATCATGTTGTTGACAACGGTGAACCTTGAACTATGAAGAAGCGTGGCGGGCCCGATTCCAACAAATGGCTTGAAGCCATGCGATCCGAGATAGAATCCATGTATGAAAACAAAATATGGACTTTGGCAGACTTGCCGATGATCGTGACGATAGAAAACAAATGGATCTTTAAGAAGAAGGCGGACACGGATGGAAATGTTACCATCTATAAAGCTCGACTTGTCGCTAAGGGTTATCTACAAGTTCAAGGGTTGACTACAATGAGACATTCTCTCCGTAGCAAAGCTGAAGTCGTCCGAATCATGTTAGCAATTGTAGCATACTATGATTATGAGATATGGCGAGATGGGCGTCAAAAGCGGCATTCATAGCGGACATCTTAAGGAGGGCTGTATATGATGCAGCGGAAGGTTTTGTCGATCCTAAAGATGCTAACAAAGTATGCAAGCTCAGCGATCCATTTATGGGCTGGTGCAAGCATCTCGGAGTTGGAACATTCGCTTTGATGAGATGATCAAAGCGTTTGGGTTATCTGAGACTTATGGAGAAGCTGCGTTTACAAGAAAGTGAGTGGGAGCTCTGTAGCATTTCTCATATTATATGTAGATGACATACTCTTGATGGGAAATGATATAGAACTTTGGACAGACATTAAGGCCTACTTGAATAAGTGTTTTTCAATGAAGGACCTTGGAGAAGCTGCTTACATATTAGGCATCAAGATCTATAGGGATAGATCGAGGCGCCTCATAGGTCTTTCAAAGCACATACCTTGATAAGATTTTGAAGAAATTCAAAATGGATCAGTCAAGAAAGGGTTCTTGCTGTGTTGCAAGGTGTGAGATTGAGCTCGGCTCAATGCCGACCTGACAAAAGATAAAGAAGAGATGAGTGTCATCCCTATGCATCAGCCATAGGATCTATTATGTATGCCATCTTGTGTACGGACCTGATGTAAACCTTGCCGTAAGTTTGGTAGGAAGGTACCAAAGTAATCCCGACAAGGAACAACTGAACAATGGTCAAGAATATCTGAAGTACCTAAAAAGGACAAAGGACATGTTTCTCGTTTATGGAGGTGACGAAGAGCTCGTCGTAAAGGGTTACATCGGCGCTAAGCCGACACAGCTCTGGATTACTCTAAGTCACAAACCGGATCGTGTATATGTTGAATGGTGGAGCGGTGAGCTGGTGCATTTGCAAGCGAGGCGTCGTGGCGGGATCTACATGTGAAGCGGAGTACATGGCAGCCTCGGAGGCGCATGAAGCAATTTGGGTGAAGGAGTTCATCACCGACCTAGGAGTCATACCCAATGCGTCGGGGCGATCAAACTCTTCTGTGACAACACTGGAGCTATTGCACTTGCCAAGGAGCCAGGTTTCACAAGAAGACCGAGCACATCAAGCGTCGCTTCAACTCCATCCGTGAAAATGTTCAAGATGGAACATAGATATTTACAAAGTACATACGGATCTGAATGTCGCGGATCCGTTGACTAAACTTCTCTCTCATGAGCAAAACATGATCAACACGAGAACTCTATGGGTGTTCGATTCATCACAATGTAACTAGATTATTGACTCTAGTGCAAGTGGGAGGCTGTTGGAAATATGCCTAGAGGCAATAATAAAAGGATTATTATTATATCTCCTTGTTCATAATAATTGTCTTTATTCATGCTATAAGCTGTATTATCAGGAAATCGTAATACGTGTGAATACATATACCATAACATGTCCTAGTAAGCCTCTAGTTGACTAGCTCGTTGATCAACATATAGTCATGGTTTCGGCTATGGACATTAGATGTCGTTGATAATGGGATCACATCATTAGGAGAATGATGTGATGGACAAGACAATCCTAAGCATAGCACAAGATCGTGTAGTTCGTTTGCTAGAGCTTTTCCAATGTCAAGTATCTTTTCCTTGGACCATGAGATCGTGTAACTCCACGAATACCGTAGGAGTGCTTTGGGTGTACCAAGCGTCACAGCGTAAGCTGGGTGACTATAAAGGTGCATTACGGTATCTCGAAAGTGTCTATTGGGTTGACGGATCGAGGCTAGGATTTGTCACTCCTTATGGCGAAGAGGTATCTCTGGGCCCTTTCGGTAATGCATCATCATAATGAGCTCAAAGTGACCAAGTGTTTGGTCGGGGATCATGCATTACTGATGCGAGTAAAGTGACTTGCGACAGCGAGGCTGAGCGAGGTATTGGGATACCGGCGATCGAGTCTCGGGCAAATAACGTGTCGATTGACAAAGGGAATTGTATCACGGGTTGATTAAATCCTCGACATCGTGGTTCATCGATGAGATCATCGAGGAGCATGTAGGAACCAACATGGGTATCGAGATCCAGCTGTTGGTTATTGCCCAAAAGCCGTCTCGGTCATGTCTCGTGTCTCCCGAGCCGTAGGGTCTACACATAAGGTTCGGTGGCGCTAGGGTTGTATGAATATGAGTGTGCAGCAAACCTAATGTTGTTGAGTCCGGATGAGATCCGGACGTCACGAGGAGTTCGGAATGGTCGGAGGTAAGAATTATATATAGGAAGTGCTGTTTGACCATCGGGAAAGTTTGGGGCCACCGGTATTGTCTGGGACCACGGAAGTGTCGAGAGTCCACCGGGTGGGGCCACCCATCCGGAGGCCCATGGGATGAAGTGGGGAGGAACCAGCCCATAGTGGGCTGGTCGCCCTAGCCCACCCTGCGCCTAGGGTTGAAACCCTAGGGTGGGGCGCCCTGCTGCCAGGGGCACTCCACCCCAGCCGCCGCCCCACAGGAGATCAGATCTCGAGGCTGGCACCTCCACAGGGGCCTATATAAAGGGAGGGAGGGAGGGCAGCCGCACCGTGAGTCTTGGCGCCTCCCCTGCTACACCTCTTCCTCCTCTCACGGTTGCTTGGCGAAGCCTGCTGGGAGTTCTGCTGCATCCACCACCACGCCGTCGTCTTCTTTGGATCATCATCAACCTCCCTTCCCCCTTGCTGGATCAAGGCGAGCGAGGCGTTCGCTGACCGTCGTGTGTTGAACACGGAGGTGTCGTCCGTTCGGCGCTAAGATCTCGGTGATAGGATCACGGCGAGAATGACTACCTCAACCCGTTCTTTTGAGCGCTTCCGCGCATAATCTACAAAGTGGTATGTAGATGCATCTCTCCTTTCACTCGTTGCTTAGATGAACTCATAGATGGATCTTGGTGAAACCGTAGGAAAATTTTTAATTTTCTGCAACGTTCCCCAACACCCTCTACTTGAACATGGTGCTTTATGCTTCATATTATTTTCCAATGATGTGTTGCCATCCTATGATGTCTGAGTAGATTTCTATTGTCCTATCGATGATTGATGAATTGCTATGATTGGTTTGAGTTGCATATTTTATTGGTGCTGTCCTATTGTGCCCTCCGTGTCGCATAAGTCGAGGATTCAGCTGTAGGGTTTGCAATATGTTTATGATTTGCTTATAGTGGGTTGGTGGCGGAAACACAAACCCGAGTAAGTAGGTTGTTTCATTATGGGATAAAGGGACTTGATACTTTAATGTTATGGTTGGGTTTTACCTTAATGAATCTTTAGTAGTTGCGGATGCTTGCTAGAGTTCAATCACAAGTGCATATGATCCAAGTAGAGAAAGTATGTTAGCTTATGCCTCTCCCTCAAATAGAATTGCAATAGTGATTACCGGTCTAGTAACATAGTCGGTTGCTTAGGACAATTCACAACTCCTATCACCACTTTTCCACACTCGCTATATTTACTTTAGTTGTGTCTTTATCTAAACAGCCTCTAATTTATATTCGTGTTCTTTACCTTCTTGCAAGCTTACCCAAAAACACCTACAAAGTACTTCTAGTTTCATACTTGTTCTAGGTAAGCGAGCGTCAGCGTCGTAGAGTTATGTCGATGGCGATAGGACTTGAGAAATATTTGTTCTACCTTTAGCTCCTCGTTGGGTTCGACACTCTTACTTATCGAAAGAGGCTACAACTATCCCGTATACTTGTGGGTCATCATACGCTGCAGCAATGACTGTAGAAGTTGAGCAGGTGAGTCCCAGCCATGAAGATTCCGGCCCATCTTGGCGGCTCAAAGGGGTCCGGAATACTGATGCCATCGGAACAGCCCCTGAGCACGCTGTCTTGTACTTGGTACAACGAATCTGTTGAACCTGCGGACGAATCATCGTTCGAGAGGACGGCTGTCTCACCCCTATCTTCAGATCCTTCAGAGAAGTCCTCTCCGTGGACGCAGCCCACGAAGGCACGCCTCGTGAACGGTTGAGTTCGGGTCTTCCTCGCACGCTGAGCCGTCTCGACGAGGTCGGTGCAGTTGTCCGGCTCAGGGCCCGGCTCACCGATCCGGCCGATGAAGACGTGGATTCCGCTGAAGGGGACCCGGTACCCGTACTCGATTGAGCCGGCGTCGGGACCCCAGCCTTCGTCGTCGATGTAGATCTTGCTGCGACAACTCTTGGTCATCTGGCCCACTACGTATCCCTTGAGCCCTTCGAAGTTGCTCTTCAAGAACTCAAATCCACCGTGCGCCAGCCCCACGGTGGGCGCCTACTGTCATGGAATAGTCACGTCAGATGCCCTGGTGAAAGGACTTAGTTGTGGAGCCATCGCAACTAGGAAGCTTGAAGGGGTTAAATCGGGACAAGGGACACGAGAGAATTTATACTAGTTTGGCCCCTTACGGTGAAGGTAAGGCCTACATCTAGTTGGGTTGGTATTGATGTTTCGATGACGGGGGGCGAGAATCGCTATGCGGCTCTCGATGAGTTGTTTCTTGCCCTAAGCTGCCAACAGGTCGTCCCTTATATACGGGTTGGCGCCCTATGGCTTCTGAGTCGACGGCTTATAAGCGATTGTAAAACTCGGTGACTAGTTAAATCTACCTTATGTTACAAGTCATGCCATCATGGCGGTTTACTACAACGGGCCTTAAGCCACCTGTGGGCCTTAAGCCCTTTATTGAACCGCCATCTTCATGCTTGGTCTTGGGCTTCCTCTGATGAGTCCTCTTTGCGTAACTCGGCCCCTCCTGGGTGAAGCAAATATGCCCTAGAGGCAATAATAAAGTTATTATTTATTTCCTTATATCATGATAAATGTTTATTATTCATGCTAGAATTGTATTAACCGGAAACATAATACATGTGTGAATATATAGACAAACAGAGTGTCACTAGTATGCCTCTACTTGACTAGCTTGTTAATCAAAGATGGTTATGTTTCCTAACCATGAACAAGGAGTTGTTATTTGATTAACAAGGTCACATCATTAGTTGAATGATCGATTGACATGACCCATTCCATTAGCTTAGCACCACGATCGTTTAGTATGTTGCTCTTGCTTTTATCCATGACTTATACATGTTCCTATAACTATGAGATTATGCAACTCCGTTTACGGAGGAACACTTTGGGTACTACCAAGCGTCTGGCGTAAGCTGGGTGATTATAAAGAATTACTACAGGTGTCTCCAAAGGCGGATGTTGGGTTGGCGTATTTGAGATTAGGATTTGTCACTCCGAATGTCGGAGAGGTATCTCTGGGCCCTCTCGGTAATACACATCACTGAAGCCTTGCAAGCATTACAACTAATGAGTTAGCTGTGAGATGATGTATTCGGAGCGAGTAAAGAGACTTGCGTAGCGAGATTGAACTAGGTATTGGATACAAGCGATCGAATCTCGAGCAAGTAACATACCGATGACAAAGGGAACAGCGTATGTTGTTATGCGATCGACCGATAAAGATCTTCGTAGAATATGTAGGAACCAATATGGGCATCAGGTCCGCTATTGGTTATTGACGAGGCGTGTCTCGGTCATGTCTACATTGTTCTCGAACCGTAGGGTCCATGCGCAAGGTTTCGATGGCGGTTATTATGAGTTTATGTATTTTGATGTACGAAGAAGTTGAGTCCGGATGTGATCACGGACATGGCGAGGAGTCTCGAAATGGTCGAGACATAAAGATTGATATATTGGAAGCCTATATTTGGAGTTGAATGGTTAGGGTGAAAGCGGAATTCTGAATCTGGGAGGTTCGGAACCCCAGGAACTAAATGGGCCTTAGTGGGCCTCGAGGGAGAAAGAGGGGCGGCCGGGGGTGGGGCGCCCTTCCCCAGTCCGAATAGGACAAGGAGGAGGGCCCCCTTTCCTCTTCCCCTCCCCAATCCTACTCCAACTAGGAAGGGAGTCCTACTCGGTGGGAGTAGGACTCCTCGGCAGCCCCCTCTGGGCAGCCGCACCTCCCCTCCCTCCTTTATATCACGGGGCAGGGGGCACCCTAGGACACACAAGTTTGATCTCGGATCGTTCCTTGGCCGTGTCGGTGCCCCCTCCACCATATTCCACCTCGGTCATACCGTCATGAAGCTTAAGCGAAGCCTGCTGCCGTGAAACATCAAGATCGTCCTGCGCCGTCGTCTTGTGAAACTCTCCCTCGACACTCGGCTGGATCGGATCTGAGGGCGTCATCGAGCTGTCGTGTGTCAAGAACTGGGCGCCGAATGTGGCGCTGGGATCGGTCGGATCGCGAGGAGAGCGTCGACTACTTCCTCTACGTTGTGATCGCTTCGCCGGGTCTCTGAGTGCGTAGACAACCTCTCCCCTCTCGTTGCTATACATCACCATGATCTTGCGTGTGCGTAGGAAATTTTTGAAATTACTCGTTCCCCAGCGATGGCATCGAGCCTAGGTTTTATGGTTTGATGTTTTGCAGAGTAGAACACAAGTGAGTTGTGGGCGATACAAGTCATACTACCTACCAGCATGTCATACTTTGGTTCAGCGGTATTGTGAGATGAAGCGGCCCGGACCGACATTACAGCGTGCGCTTCTGCGAGACTGGTTTCACCGCCACGAGCACTTTCGTTGCTTAAAGGTGGTGGTGGGTGTCTGTCTCTCTCACTTTAGTTGAACGAGTGTGGCTATGCCCGGTCCTTGAGAAGGTTAAAAGCGAGTCTATTTGACAAAATATCGTTGTGGTTTTGATGCGTGGGTGAGATTGGTTCTTGCTTAAGCCCGTAGCAGCCACGTAAAATTTGCAACAACAAAGTAGAGGGCGTCTAACTTGTTTTTGCGAGGGCATGTTGTGATGTGATATGGTCAAGGCGTGATGCTATATTTTATTGTATGAGATGATCATGTTTTGTAACCAAAGTTATCGACAATGGCTGGAGCCATATGGTTGTCGCTTTATTGTATGCAATGCAATGCATACTGTAATGCTTTACTTTATCACTAAGCGGTAGCGATAGTCGTAGAAGCATAAGATTGGCGAGACGACAACGATGCTACGATGGAGATCAAGGTGTCGCGCCGGTGGCGATGGTGATCATGGTGGTGCTGCGGAGATGAAGATCACGAAGCACAAGATGATGATGACCATATCATATCACTTATATTGATTTGCATGTGATGTTTATCCTTTATGCATCTTATCTTGCTTTGATTGGCGGTAGCATTATAAGATGATCTCTCACTAAATTATCAAAGTGTTCTCCCGGTATGCACCGTTGCCAAAGTTAAATCGTGCCCGGACACCAAGTGATGATCGGGTGTGATAAGCTCTCGTCCATCTACAGCGGGTGCAAGCCAGTTTTGCACCTGAGAATACTCGGGTTATACTTGGCGAGCCTAGCATATGCGAGATATGGCCTCGGAACACGGAGACCGAAAGGTCGGCGTGAATCATATAGTAGATATGATCAACATAAGATGTTCACCATTGAAAACTACTCCATCTCACGTGATGATCGGTTATGGTTTAGTTGATTTGGATCACGTGATCACTTAGATGACTAGAGATGTCTATCTAAGTGGGAGTTCTTAAGTAATATGATTAATTGAACTTAAATTTATCATGAACTTAGTCTGGTAGTATTTTGCAAATTATGTTGTAAGATCAATAGCTTGCGTTGTTGCTTTCATATGTTTATCTTGATATGTTCCTAGAAAATTGTGTTGAAAAATGTTAGTAGCAATGATGCGGATTTGATCCGTGATCGAGGTTTATCCTCATTCTGCTGAGAAGAATTATGTCCTTAATGCACGCTAGGTAGCGGACCTATTGCGGGAAGCGGATCACGAGGCGTTATGAGCGTTTGGCTAGCTCGATATGATGACTACTTGATAGTTTTGTGCACCATGCTTTATGGCTTAGAATCGGGACTTCAAAGATGTTTTGAACATCATGGACCATATGAGATGTTCGAGGAATTGAAGTTAATATTTCAAGCAAATACCGAATTGAGAGATATGAAGTCTCCAACAAGTTCTATAGCTAAAAGATGGAGAGAATCGCTCAACTAGTGAGCATGTGCTCAGATTATGCAGGTACTTCAATCGCTTGAATCAAGTGGGAGTTAATCTTCGGATAAGATAGTGATTGTGAGAATTCTCTAGTCACCATCACCAAGTTAGTAGAACTTCGTGATGAACTATAGTATGCAAGGATGGCGAAAATGATTCCGGGCTCTTCGTGATGTTGAAATCGCGAAGGTAGAAATCAAGAAAGAGCATCAAGTGTTGATGGTTGACAAGATCACTAGTTTCAAGAAAGGGCAAAGGGAAAGAAAGGGAACTTCAAGTAGATTGACAAGCAAGTTGTCACTCCACGAAGAAGCCCAAAGCTGAACCATAGCACGAAACTAAGTGCTTACTTTGCAAAGGAAATAGTCCTTTGGAGCGGAACTGCCTAAATATTTGGTGGATAAGAAGGATGGCAAAGTGAAAAAAGGTATATTTGATATACAGGTGTTTGATGTGTGCTTTACTAGTGTTTATAGCAACCCCTCGGTATTTGGTACTGGTTCGGTTGCTAGAGTAGTAACTTCGAAATAGGAGTTGCGAATAAGCGAAACTAGTTAAGGGTGAAGTGACGATGTGTGTTGAAAGTAGTTTCAAGATTGATATGATCATCATCGCACACTCCTATACTTTCGGGATTAGTGTTGAACCTAAATAAATGTTATTTGGTGTTTCGTTGAGCATGAATATGATTTGATCGTATTTATTGCAATCTGGTTATTCATTTAAGTAAGAGAATAAACTGTTATTACTGTTTACATGAATAAAACCTTATATGGTTACACACCCAATGAAAATGGTTCATTGGATCTCGATCGTAGTGATACACATATTCATAATATTGAAACCAAAAGATGCAAAGTTAATAATGATAGTGCAACTTATTTGTGTACTTTGCCGTTTAGGTCATATCGATTGTAAAGCGCATGAAGAAACTCCATCTTGATGGGCTTTTGGAGTCACTTGATTATGAATCACTTGGCCCTTGCGAACCGTGCCTTATGGGCAAGATGACTAGAACCCGTTCTCGGTACTATGGAAACAACAGATTTGTTGGAAATCATACATCTGAGATGTATGTGGTCCGATGAATGTTGATGCTCGTGGCAAATATCGTTATTTTCGACCTTCACAAGATGATTTGAGCAGATATGGGTATATCTACTTGATGAAACATAAGTGCTGAAATAGTTGAAAGGTTCAAAGAATTTGAGTGAAGTGGAAAAATCATCGTAACAAGAAAATAAAGTTTCTGCGATCGATCGCGGAGGCGAATATTTGAGTTCTGAGTTTGGTCTTCAATTAAAACAATGTGGAATAGTTTCACAGCTCCGCCACAGGAACACCACAATGTTATGGTGTGTCCAAACATCGTAACCGCACTTTATTGGATATAGTGCAATCTATGATGTTTCTTCTTGATTTACCAATATCATTTTGAGATCATGCATTAGAGACAGCTGCATTCACGTTAAATTGGGCACCATCTAAATCCGTTGAGGCGACACTATATGAGCTGTGGTTTAGCAAGAAACCCAAGTTGTCGTTTCTTAAAGTTTGGAGTTGCGATGCTTATGTGAAAAAGTTTCATTACGATAGCTCGAACCCAAATCGGAGAATCGTCTTCATAGAATACCCAAAGGAAATTGTTGGGTACACCTTCTATCACAGATCCGAAGGCAAGATATTCGTTGCTTGAGATGGATCCTTTCTAGAAGGAGTTTCTCTCGAAAGAAGTGAGTGGGAGGAAAGTAAAACTTGATGAGGAAAGCTGTACCTGTTCCTTATTGGAAAGTAGTTCATCACGAAATTGGTTCTGTGACACCTACACCAATTAGTGAGGAAGTTAATGATGATGATCATAAAACTTGAGATCAAGTTACTACCGAACCTCGTAGGTAAAAGCAGTGAGATCCGCTTTTGAGTAGTGCGGTAATCCTGTTACGGAGGTCGTGTTACTTGACCATGACAAACCTCGAACTATGAGAAGCGATGATGAGCCCAGATTCATAAAATGGTTTGAGGCCATGAAATCGAGATATGATCCATGTATGAGAACAAAGTATGGACTTTGATGGATTTGCCCTATGATCGGCAAACCATAGAAAATAAATGGATCTTCAAGAGGAAGGCGGACGTTGATAGTAGTGTTACTATCTACAAAGCTCGACTTGTTGCAAAAAAGGTTTTCGACAAGTTCAAGGGTTGACTACGATGAGACCTTCTCACCGTGGCGATGCTTAAGTCTGTCCGAATCATGTTAGCAATTACGCATTTATGATTATGAAATTTGGCAAATGGATGTAAAACTGCATTCTGAATGGATTTACGGAGGAAGAGTTGTATATGATGCAACAGAAGGTTTTATCGATCCAAAGGAGCTAACAAAGTATGCAAGCTCCGTGATCCATTTATGGACTGGTGCAAGCATCTCGGAGTTGGAATATCGCTTTGATAAGTTGATCAAAGCATATAGTTTATCTGATTTGCGATGAAGCTGTATTTACTAGAAAGTGGGTGGGAGCACTCTGACATTTCGATAAGTATATGTGAATGACATATTGTAGATCGGAAATAATGTAGAATTATACGCAAAGCATAAAGGAGTGTTAAAGGAGTTTTTCAAAGAAAGACCTTGGTAAAGCTGCTTACATATTGAGCATCAAGATCTATAGAGATAGTTCAAGATGTTTGATAAGTTTTTCAATGAGTACATACCTTGACAAGATTTTGAAGTAGTTCAAAATGGAGCAGATCAAAGAAAGAGTTCTTGCTGTGTTACAAGGTGTGAAATTGAGTAAGACTCAAAACCCGACCACGGCGAGAAGATAGAAAGAGAATGAAAGTCATTCCCTATGCCTTGGCCATAGGTTCTATAAAGTATGCCATCTTGCGTGCGGATCATTGTATACCCTACCTTTGAGTTTGGCAAGGGGTACAATAGTGATCTAGGAGTAGATCCTTTGGACAGACGGTCAAAATTATCCTTAGTGGAATAAGGATATGTTTCTCGATTATGGAAGTGACAAAAGGTTAGGTAAGTAAAGGGTTACATCGATGCAAATTTTTGACACCGATCTGGATGACTCTAAGTCTAGATCTAGATACATATTGAAAGTGGGAGCAATTAGCTAGAGTAGCTCCGTGCAGAGCATTGTAGACATAGAAAATTGCAAAATACATAACGGATCTGAATGTGAAAAGACCCGTTGACTAAGATTCTCTCACAAGCAAAACATGATCACACCTTAGTACTCTTTGGGTGTTAATCACATAGCGATGTGAACTAGATTACTGAATCTAGTAAACCCTTTGGGTGTTGGTCACATGGCGATGTGAACTATGGGTGTTAATCACATGATGATGTGAACTATCGATGTTAATCACATGGTGATGTGATCTAGATTATTGACTCTAGTGCAAGTGGGAGGCTGAAGGAAATATGCCTAGAGGCAATAATAAAGTTATTATTTATTTCCTTATATCATGATAAATGTTTATTATTCATGCTAGAATTGTATTAACGGAAACATAATACATGTGTGAATATATAGACAAGCAGTGTCACTAGTATGCCTCTACTTGACTAGCTTGTTAATCAAAGATGGTTATGTTTCCTAACCATGAACAAGGAGTTGTTATTTGATTAACAAGGTCACATCATTAGTTGAATGATCGATTGACATGACCCATTCCATTAGCTTAGCACACGATCGTTTAGTATGTTGCTCTGCTTTTATCCATGACTTATACATGTTCCTATAACTATGAGATTATGCAACTCCGTTTACGGAGGAACACTTTGGGTACTACCAAGCGTCCTGGCGTAGCTGGGTGATTATAAAGGAAGTACTACAGGTGTCTCCAAAGGCAGATGTTGGGTTGGCGTATTTGAGATTAGGATTTGTCACTCCGAATGTCGGAGAGGTATCTCTGGGCCCTCTCGGTAATACACATCACTGAAGCCTTGCAAGCATTACAACTAATGAGTTAGTTGTGAGATGATGTATTACGGAGCAGTAAAGAGACTTGCGGTAGCGAGATTGAACTAGGTATTGGATACAAGCGATCGAATCTCGAGCAAGTAACATACCGATGACAAAGGAACAACGTATGTTGTTATGCGGTCGACCGATAAAGATCTTCGTAGAATATGTAGGAACCAATATAGGCATCCAGGTCCGCTATTGGTTATTGACGGAGGCGTGTCTCGGTCATGTCTACATTGTTCTCGAACCGTAGAGTCCATGCAGCAAGGTTTCGATGGCGGTTATTATGAGTTTATGTATTTTGATGTACGAAGAAGTTTGGAGTCCGGATGTGATCACGGACATGGCGAGTCTCGAAATGGTTGAGACATAAAGATTGATATATTGGAAGCCTATATTTGGAGTTGAGAATGGTTCGGGTGAAAGCGGAATTTCTGGAATCTGGGAGGTTACGGAACCCGGGAACTAAATGGGCCTTAGTGGGCCTCGAGGGGAAAGAGGAGGGCCGGCCGGGGGGGTGGCGCGCCTCTCCCCCAGTCCGAGCAGGACAAGGAGGCGGCCCTTTCCTCTTCCCCTCCCCAATCCTACTCCAACTAGGAAGGGGAGTCCTACTCGGTGGGAGTAGGACTCCTCGGCAGCGCCCTCTGGGCGGCCGCACCTCCCCTCCCTCCTTTATATCACGGGGAAGGGGCACCCTAGGACACACAAGTTTGATCTCGGATCGTTCCTTAGCCGTGTCGGTGCCCCCTCCACCATATTCCACCTCGGTCATCTTGTCATGAAGCTTAAGTGAAACCTGCTGTGATGAAACATCAAGATCGTCCTGCCTTGCCCGTCGTCTTGTGAAACTCTCCTCGACACTCGGCTGGATCGGATCTGAGGGCGTCATCGAGCTGTCGTGTGTCAAGAACTTCGAGGCGCCCGAATGCTTGGTGGGATCGGTCGGATCGCGAGGAGAGCGTCGACTACTTCCTCTACGTTGTGATCGCTTCGCTTGGTCTCACGAGAGTGCGTAGACAACACTCTCCCCTCTCGTTGCTATACATCACCATGATCTTGCGTGTGCGTAGGAAATTTTTTGAAATTACTACGTTCCCCAACACTGGGCGGCTTACACAAATAGTCATATCCCCAACACTTTGGGCCAAAAGCCCACTAGCAAATTCCAACATTAGCATGGGGTCTGTATGTTATCTTTTTCTTTCTCAGTTTCGGCGTGTTGAGAGGCAAGTACATTTTTTCTGCGAGTTAGAGGCAAGTACTTTAGGCTATTTTGTGGTTTGAGCACTGTGTATAACATTGAGGTATATCGTGCTTTTGCTATTGGACAGGTGCCTGAATTTTTTCCAGGTTCAATCAAAATTTTCAAAAATAAACAAATTATGTGTGTTTACCTTTTTTAGTCAACTTTTTTTATGTGTGGATGTTATATTTGTGTAAGTATATATGCAAGTATTATAGAATATGCGTGTAAATTATACTAGAGTGAAAATTGCAATATTATATGCTTATTACTGTGTATTATAAGAAAAGAAAATCAATTTTTGTGCAAGGTTGTGTATCGTTTGTTTTAAGTTTTTTTACTTTCTATATTCTTTATGGGTAATGCCAATGTTACTCATTTATTCTTTCTTAGAAAACTTCTTTTTTTATATGGTGCACTATTATATCGTTACTCTTGCATACTATAAAAATTACAAATTATTGTGCAAGTTTTAGTCTTGATTTCTTTTAAGTTTATTTTTTATTTTCTTTATTCTTTAATAGAAACACCTATCTTTGTTAATCCATTCTTATGTAGAATACTTTGTTTTTATTTTTGGTATGTGGAAGGTGAAGGTCGAATAAACATGTGAATAAGAAATTTGGAGGAGAAAGAACCAGGTGAGCCATTGGATTCGATCAGACGACTAAAGCGATTTGACTAAACGAGAAAAGACAGGGTTATCAAAAATGAAAAGAACTTGAAGAGGCCACGAAGGAGGAGGGCCTTGATCTCAACCCAAGGAGTTTGCATAAGTTAGTACCAAATTGGAGGTTGTATCCCTGGAACAAGTTAGGCATTGCCTTGGTAATAGAATGGAGAACTTCTTCTACCTTCCAGCGGTGGGAACATGGGGGGGGGGCATCTTGATTGCATGGGACGCCACCAAACTCCCTTTTGGACGAACAACACGCTCACGGCACTAGTTAAGCCGATCGAGGGAGGCGAGTGGTGGCTAACGGTGTGTATGGGCCTCGAGAAGCAGGCCAAGGTCGAGGTCATGCGGGGCTGGTGGAATCGTGACTTACATGCTGGCCCTTGGGCGGTGGTGGGGATTTTAACCTCTTGGTTAACCCGAAGACAAAACAACGATGTGGTGAACCACGAGGATGATGGCAAGGTTTGAAACAAGCTCAACCAAGCTGGGTGAGGAGATGTACTTGAATGGGAGAAGGTACACATGGTGAATGAGGCGGCTTACGCTCGAGAAGATTGACCACGTCTTTGCATCTAGCCACAGGAGGATTTCTTTGTTGGGGAGCGTAGTAATTTCAAAATTCTCCTCGCTGCGCAAGATCATGGTGATGTATAGCAGAGAGAGGGAGAGTGTTGTCTCGTACCCTCGTGAGCCGAAGCGGAGCGATCTGGCGTAGAGGAAGTAGTCGTCGTTCTCCTCGCGATCCGACCGATCGGCGCGTTACTCCGGCGCCCCGAGTTCTTGACACCGTACAGCTCGATGGCGTCCCTCGTACTCGATCCAGCCGAGTGTCGAGGAGAGTTTCGTCGACCTGACGGCGTGGTGACAATCTTGATGTTTCACGGGCGCGAGGCTTCGCCTAAGCAGCGACGGTATGGCGAGGTGGAATATGGTGGAGGGGCACCGCTGCGGCTGAGGAGCGATCCGTAGATCAAACTTGTGTGTCCTAGGGTGCCCCCTGCCCCGTATATAAAGGAGGGAGGGGGAGTGCGGCCGGCCTAGAGGGCGTGGGAGAGTCCTACTCCCAGGGTAGGACTCCCCCTTTCTAGTTGGAGTAGGATTGGGGGAGGGAAGAGGGAAAGAGGCGCCCCCCTCCTTGTCCTATTGGACTTGGGGAGAGAGAGGCGCGGCCACCTGGCGGCCCTCCTCTTCTCCCTCGAGGCCCACTAAGGCCCATTTAGTTCCCGGGGGTTCGGTAACCTCCCGGTACTCGATAAATTCCCGTTTCACGGAACCATTCGAACTCCAAATATAGGCTTCAATATATCAATCTTTATGTCTCGACCATTTGAGACTCCTCGTCATAAAGTGATCACATCCGGGACTCGAACTTCTTGGTACATCAAAATACATAAACTCATAATAAGCATCGTCATGAAACCTTAAGCGTGCGGACCCTACGGTTCGAGAACAATGCAGACATGACCGAGACACGTCTCGGTCAATAACCAATAGCGGGACACTGGATGCCCATATTGGTTCCTACATATTCTCTGAAGATCTTTATCGGTCGGACCGCATAACAACATCGTTGTTCCTTTGTCATCGGTATGTTACTTGCTCGAGATTCGATCGTCGGTATCAATACCTAGTTCAATCTCGTTACCGGCAAGTCTCTTTACTCGTTAAGTAATACATCATCTCACAGCTAACTCATTAGTTGTAATGCTTGCAAGGCTTGATGATGTGTATTACGAGAGGGCCAGAGATACCTCTCAGAGCATTGGGGTGACAAATCCTAATCTCGAAATCGCCAACCCAACATCGCCTTTGGAGACACTGTAGTACTCCTTTATAATCACCCGATTCGTTGTGGCGTTTGGTAGTACCAAAGTGTTCCTCCGATAAGCAGGAGTTGCATAATCTCATAGTTATAGGAACATGTATAAGTCATGGATAAAAGCGGTAGCAACATACTAAGCGATCGTGTGCTAAGCTAATGGAATGGGTCATGTCAATCAGATCATTCAACTAATGATGTGACCTTGTTAATCAAATAACAACTCCTTGTTCATGGTTAGGAAACATAACCATCTTTGATTAACAAGCTAGTCAAATAGAGGCATACTAGTGACACTCTGTTTGTCTATATATTCACACATGTATTATGTTTCGGTTAATACAATTCTAGCATGAATAATAAACATTTATCATGATATAAGAAATAAATAATAACTTTATTATTGCCTCTAGGGCATATTTCCTTGGTCTCCCACTTGCACTAGAGTCAATAATCTAGATCACATCACCATGTGATTAACATCGATAGTTCACATCATCATGTGATTAACACCCATAGTTCACATCGCCATGTGACCAACACCCAAAGGGTTTACTAGATTCGAGTAATCTAGTTCACATCGCTATGTGATTAACACCCAAAGAGTACTAAGGTGTGATCATGTTTTGCTTGTGAGAGAATCTTAGTCAGCAGGTCTTTTCACATTGAGATCCGTTATGTATTTTGCAATTTTCTATGTCTACAATGCTCTTGCGGAGCTACTCTAGCTAATTGCTCCCACTTTCAATATGTATCTAGATCGAGACTTAGAGTCATCGGATCGGTGTCAAAAATTTGCATCGGCGTAACCCTTACGCGAACCTTTTGTCACTTCCATAATCGAGAAACATATCCTTATTCCACTAAGGATAATTTTGACCATTTGTCGATGATCTACTCCTAGATCACTATTGTACTCCTTGCCAAACTTCGGTGTAGGGTATACAACAGATCTGGTACGCAGCATGGCATACTTTATAGAACCTATGGCCAAGGCATAGGGAATGACTTTCATTCTCTTTCTATCTTCTGCCGTGGTCGGGTTTTGAGTCTTACTCAATTTCACACCTTGTAACACAGGCAAGAACTCTTTCTTTGACTGTTCCATTTTGAACTACTTCAAAATCTTGTCAAGGTATGTACTCATTGAAAAAAACTTATCAAACATCTTGAACTATCTCTATAGATCTTGATGCTCAATATGTAAGCAGCTTTACCAAGGTCTTTCTTTGAAAAACTCCTTTTAACACTCCTTTATGCTTTGCAGAATAATTCTACATTATTTCCGATCTACAATATGTCATTCACATATACTTATCGAAATCTGTAGTGCTCCACTCACTTTCTAGTAAATCTGAGGCTTCACTGCAAATCTGTATAAACTATATGCTTTGATCAACTTATCAAGCGTATATTCAACTCGAGATGCTTGCAGTCCATAAATGGATCATTGGAGCTTGCATACTTTGTTAGCTCCTTTGGATCGATAAAACCTTACGGTTGCATCATATACAACTCTTCCTCGAAATCCATTCAGGAATGCGGTTTTTACATCCATTTGCCAAATTTCATAATCATAAAATCACGGTAATTGCTAACATGATTCAGACGAGACTTAAGCATCGCTACTGGTGAGAAAGGTCTCATCGTAGTCAACCCCTTGAACTTGTCGAAAACCTTTTTTGCAACAAGTCGAGCTTTGTAGATAGTAACACTACTATCAGCGTCCGTCTTCCTCTTGAAGATCCATTTATTTTCTATGGTTTGCCGATCATGGGAAAATCCATCAAAGTCCATACTTTGTTCTCATACATGGATCATATCTCAGATTTCATGGCCTCAAACCATTTTGCGGAATCTGGGCTCATCATCGCTTCCTCATAGTTAGTAGGTTTGTCATGGTCAAGTAACCGACCTCGAACAGGATTACCGTACCACTCAGTGCGGATCTCACTCTGTTTACCTCGAGGTTCGGTAGTAACTTGATCTGAAGTTTTATGATCATCATCATTAACTTCCTCACTAATTGGTGTAGGTGTCACAGGAACCAATTTCGTGATGAACTACTTTCAATAAGGGAGCAGTGATTACCTCATCAAGTTTTACTTTCCTCCACTCACTTCTTTAGAGAAAACTCCTTCTCTAGAAAGGATCCATCTCAAGCAACGAATATCTTGCCTTGGATCTGTGATAGAAGGTGTACCCAACAATTTCCTTTGGGTATTCTATGAAGGCGCACTTCTCGATTTGGGTTCGAGCTTATCAGAATGAAACTTTTTCACATAAGCGCATGACTCCAAACTTTAAGAAAGCGACAACTTGGGTTTCTTGCTAAACCACAGTTCATATAGTGTCGTCTCAGCGGTTTAGATGGTGCCCAATTTAACGTGAATGCAGTTGTCTCTAATGCATGATCTCAAAATGATATTGGTAAATCGGTAGAAACATCATAGATTGCACTATATCCAATAAAGTGCGATTACGATGTTTGGACACACCATAACATTGTGGTGTTCGGGTGGCGTGAGCTGTGAAACTATTCACATTGTTTTAATTGAAGACCAAACTCGTAACTCAAATATTCGTCTCGCGATCGGATCGCGAAACTTTATTTTCTTGTTACGATGATTTTCCACTTCACTCTGAAATTCTTTGAACCTTTCAACTATTCAGGACTTATGTTTCATCAAGTAGATATACCCATATCTGCTCAAATCATCTTGTGAAGGTGAGAAAATACGATACTTGCCACGAGCATCAACATTCATCGGACCACATACATACGTATGTATGATTTCCAACAAATCTGTTGCTCTCTCCATAGTGCGGAGAGCGGGGTTCTAGTCATCTTGCCCATAAGGCACGGTTACATAAGTGCCAAGTGATTCATAATCAAGTGACTCCAAAGCCCATCGATATGGAGTTTCTTCATCGCTTTACCGATATGACCTAAGCGGCGGTGCCACAAATAAGTTGCACTATCATTATTAACTTTGCATCTTTTGGTTTCAATATTATGAATATGTGTATCACTACGATCGAGATCCAATGAACCATTTTCATTGGGTGTGTAACCATATAAGGTTCTATTCATGTAAGCAGAATAACAGTTTATTCTCTTACTTAAATGAATAACCGTATTGCAATAAACTGATCAAATCATATTCATGCTCAGCGTAAACACCAAATAACATTTATTTAGGTTCAACACTAATCCGAAAGTATAGGGAGTGTGCGATGATGATCATATCAATCTTGAAACTACTTTCCACACACATCGTCACTTCACCGTAACTAGTTTACATTTGATACTGCAACTCCGTTTGAGTTACTACTCTTAGGCGAACCAGTACCAAATACCGAGGGTTGCTATAAACACTAGTAAAGCACACATCAAACACATGTATATCAAATATACCCTTTTTCACTTTGCCATCCTTCTTATCCACCAAATATTTAGGGCAGTTCCGCTTCGGTGACCATTTCCTTTGCGATGTAAGCACTCGGTTTAGGCTATGGTTCAGCTTTGGGCTTCTTTGTGGGAGTGACAACTTGCTTGTCAATCTACTTGAAGTTCCCTTTCTTTCCTTTGCCCTTTTCTTGAAACTAGTGATCTTGTCAACCATCAACACTTGATGCTCTTTCTTGATTTCTACCTTCGTCGATTTCAACATCACGAAGAGCAGGAATCATTTTCGTCATCCTTGCATACTATAGTTCATCACGAAGTTCTACTAACTTGGTGATGGTGACTAAAATTACATCAATCACTATCTTATCGGAAGATTAACTCCCACTTGATTCAAGCAATTGAAGTACCCAGACAATCTGAGCACATGCTCACTAGTTGAGCGATTCTCCTCCATCTTTTAGCTATAGAACTTGTTGGAGACTTCATATCTCTCAATTCGGGTATTTGCTTGAAATATTAACTTCAATTCTGGAACATCTCATATGGTCCATGATGTTCAAAACATCTTTGAAGTCGATTCTAAGCCATAAAGCATGGTGCACAAAACTATCAAGTAGTCATCATCTTGAGCTAATAGCGTTCATAACGTCGCATCTGCTCTGCAATAGGTCATCACCTAGCGGTGCATTAAGGACATAATTCTTACATGCGGCAATGAGGATAAACCTCGGATCACGGATCAAATCCGCATCATTGCTACTAACATTTTTCAACACAATTTTCTCTAGGAACATATCAAAATAAACATATGAAAGCAACAAGCAAGCTATTGATCTTACAACATAATTTGCAAAATACTACGGGACTAAGTTCATGATAAATTTAAGTTCAATTAATCATATTACTTAGAACTCCCACTTAGATAGACATCTCTCTAGTCATCTAAGTGATCACGTGATCCAAATCAACTAAACCATAACCGATCATCACGTGAGATGGAGTAGTTTTCAATGGTGAAAATCTTATGTTGATCATATCTACTATATGATTCACGCTCGACCTTTCGGTCTCCGTGTTAGAGGCCATATCTGCATATGCTAGGCTCGTCAAGTATAACCGAGTATTCTGCGTGTGCAAAACTGGCTTGCACCCGTTGTAGATGGACGTAGAGCTTATCACACCCGATCATCACTTGGTGTGCAGGCACGACGAACTTTGGCAGCGGTGCATACTCGGGAGAACACTTCTTGATAATTTAGTGAGAGATCATCTTATAATGCTACCGTCGATCAAAGCAAGATAAGATGCATAAAGGATAAACATCACATGCAAATCAATATAAGTGATATGATATGGTCATCATCATCTTGTGCTTCGTGATCTTCATCTCATGCACCACCATGATCACCATCGTCACCGTAGCGACACCTTGATCTCCATCGTAGCATCGTTGTCGTCTACGCCAATCTTATGCTTCTCGACTATCGCTACCGCTTAGTGATAAAGTAAAGCATTACTGAAGCGATGCATTGCATACAATAAGCGACAACCATATGGCTCCAGCCGATTGCCGATAACCGGTTACAAAACATGATCATCTCATACAATAAAATATAGCATCACGTCTTGACCATATTGTTGGGAACGCGGCGAAATTCAAAATTTTCCTCGTGTCACCAAGATCTATCTATGGAGAGACCAGCAGCGAGTAGAAAGAGTGCATCTACATACCCTTGTAGATCGCTAAGAGAGCGTTCAAGAAGCGGGGTTGAAGGAGTCGTACTCGTGCGTGATCCAAATCACGGAGATCCTAGTGCGAGCGGACCGGCACCTCCGCGTTCAACACACGTACAGCCCGGTGGCGTCTCCCGCCTTGATCCAGCAAGGAGAGGAGAGGTTGAGAAGACTCCCTCAGCAGCAGCCTGGCGGCGTGGTGGTGATGGAGGGCGTGGAAATCCATGAGGCCGCCAAGCACCAAGGAGAGGAGGAGGAGATGCAAGGCTGCACCAGAGGAGGAGAGATTCTCGTGTGTTATGGGCAGCCCAGGCCTCACTATATATAGGGAGAGGGGCTGCGCCCCCTTTGGGATTCCACCCCCAGGAGTGCGGCCAGCCTCGGATGGCATCTGGGGTGGCGGCAGGGAGGAGGAGAGGGAGGCCTTGGGGGCATGGGCCTTGGGGCCCATCTGCCCTAGGTTTGCCCCTCCCACTCTCCCTAGCCTTGGGCCCCTTGTGGGGCGCACCAGCCCACCTAGGGCTGGTTCCCTCCACACATGGCCCATGCAGCCCTCTGGGGTAGGTGGCCCCACTTGGTGGACCCCAGGACCCTCGGTGGTCCGTGCGATGTCGATAAACCCGAAACTTTTCCGGTGACCAAAGCAGGACTTCCCATATATAAATCTTTACCTCCGGACCATTCCAGAACTCCTCGTGGCGTCAGGGATCTCATCTGGGACTCGAACAACATTCGGTAACCACATACAAGCTTCCTTTATAACCCTAAGCGTCGCCAGACCTTAAGTGTGTAGACCCTACGGGTTCGGGAGACATGTAGACATGATCGAGGCGTTCTCCGATCAATAACCAACAGCGGGATCTGGATACCCATGTTGGCTCCACATGTTCCATGATGATCTCATCGGATGAACCACGATGTCAAGGACTCAATCGATCCGTATACAATTCCCTTTGTCTAGCGGTATTTTACTTGCCGAGATTCGATCGTCGGTATCCGATACCTTGTTCAATCTCGTTCTTGGCAAGTCTCTTTACTCGTTCGCAACACATCATCCGTGATCAACCCCTTGGTCACATTGTGCACATTATGATGATGTCCTACCGAGTGGGCCGGAGATACCTCTCTGTTTACGGAGTGACAAATCCGGTCTCGATCCGTGTCAACCAGACACTTTCGGAGATACTGTAGTGCACCTTTATAGTCACCCGATTCGTTGTGACGTTTGATACACCAAAGCACTCCTCGGTGTCAGGAGTTACGATCTCATGGTCTAAGGAAGAGATACTTGACATTGGAAAAGCTCTAGCAAGCGAACTACGATCTTTGTGCTATGCTTAGGATTGGGTCTTGTCCATCACATCATTCTCCTAATGATGTGATCCGTTATCAACGACATCCAATGTCCATAGCGAAACCATGACTATCTGTTGATCTGTGAGCTAGTCGACTAGAGGCTCACTAGGGACATATTGTGGTCTTTGTATTCACCGTGTATTACGATTTCCGGATAATCTGATTATAGCATGAATAAAGACAATTATCATGAACAAAGAAATATAATAATACTTTTATTATTGCCTCTAGGGCATATTTCCAACAGTCTCCCACTTGCACTAGAGTCAATAATCTAGTTCACATCGCCATGTGATTAACATTGACAGGTCACATCGCCATGTGATAACATCATCAAATGAGTTACGGGGTTCGATCAAGTTTTGCTTGTGAGAGGTTTTTAATCAGCAGTCACGAACCTTTTAGGTCCGTGTGTGCTTTGCAAATTTCTAGGTCATATTGTAAATGCTGCTTCCATGCTCCACTTGGAGCTATTCCAAATAGTTGCTCGGTATCGTATCGGTTTGCTACTCGAGTCACTTTCGGATAGGTGTTAAAGCTTGCATCGGCGTAACCCTTCGCGCGAACTCTTTATCACCTCCATAATTGAAAACATGTCCTTATTTACTCCAAGGACAATTTTGACCGCTGTCCAATGATCCATTCGTGGATCATTCTTGTATATAGTGACTCATGGAAGGCACACTTAGAGTGCGGTACCTGGCACAACATCTTTATAGAGCCTATGTATAAAGCATAGGGGCGACCTTCGTCCTTTCTCCTTCTTCTACAGTGGTCGAGCTTTAAGTCTTAACTTCATACCTTACATCTCGAGGCAAGAACTCCTTCTTTGGTGATCCATCTTGAACACCTTCAAGATCATGTCAAAATATATGCTCATTTGAAAGTACCATTAAGCGGTTTTGATCTATCCTCATAGATCTTGATGCTTAATGCTCAAGTAACAACCGGGTTTTCACTTGAAAAACACTTTTCAAGTAACCCTATATGCTTCTGAAAATTCTACATCATTTACGATCAACAATATGTCAACAACATATACTCATCGAGAAATTCTATAGTGCTCCCACTCACTTCTTTGGAAATACAAGTTTCTCATAAATTTGTATAAACCCAAAATCTTGATCATCTTATCAAAATACATATTCCAACTCGAGATGCTTAATCCGGTCCTTATGAGGATCATTTGGAGCTAGCATACCTTTTAGCATCCTTAGGATCGACAAAACTTTTACGATTGTATCACATACAACCTTTCCTTCTGGCGGTAAGGAAACTCATTTTGACATCCATCGCGGATTTCATAAATGCAGCTATTGCTAACATGATTCCGCGGACTTAAGCATCGCTACGGATGAGAAAATCTCGCCGTAGTCAACTCTTTGAACTTGTGAAAAACTCTTACATACAAGTCGAGCTTCATAGGCGGTGACATTACCGTCCACATCCATCTTCTTCTTAAAGATCCATTTATCTTAATGGCTTGCCAATCATCAGGCAAGTCCACCAAAGTCCATGCTTTGTTACGATACATGGATCCTATCTCGGATTCATGGCTTCTAACCATTTGTTGGAATTTGGGCCCACCATTGCTTCTCCATAGCTCGTGGGTTCATTGTTGTCTAGCAACATGACCTTCAAAACAGAGATTCTTGTACCACTCTAAAGTAGTATGCATCCTTGTCACCCTCAGAAGTGCAGTAGTGACTTGATCCGAAGTTTCATGATCACTATCATAGCTTCTACTTCAATTGGTGTAGGTGCCACGGGAACAACTTCACGTGCCTGCTACCTACACTAGTTGTAGTGACGGTTCAATAACCATATCAAGTCTCCACCATCCTCCCACTCAACTTTTGAGACAAACTTTTCCTCGAGAAAGGACCCGATTCAAGAAACAATCCCTATTGCTTTGGATCTGAATTAGGAGGTATACCCAACTGTTTTGGGTGTCCTATGAAGATGCATTTTATCCGCTTTGGGTTCGAGCTTATCAACTTTGAAACTTTTTCACATAAGCGTCGCAACCCCAAACCTTTAAGAAATGACGACTTAGGTTTCTCTAAACCATAGTTCATACGGTGTCATCTCAGCGAATTACGTGTTGCCCTATTTAAGTGAATGTGGTTGTCTCTAATGCCTAACCCATAAGCGATAGTGGTAATTCAATAAGAGACATCATAGTGCGCACCATATCCAATAGGGTGCAACTATGATGTTGGACACACCATCAAACTATGGTGTTCAGGGCATTAATTGTGAAACAATTTCCACAATGTCTTAATTGCGTGCAAAGCTCGTAACTCAGATACTCATCTCTATGATCATATCATAGACATTTCATCCTCTTGTCACAATGATCTTCAACTTCACTCTGAAATTACTTGAACCATTCAATAATTCATACTTGTGTTTCATCAAGTAAATATACTCTACATCTACTCGAATCATCTGTGAAGTAAGAACATACGATATTCCTTGCATGCCTCGGCACTCATTGGACTGCACACATCAAAATGTGTTACTTCCAACAAGTTGCTATCTTGTTCCATTTCTTTGAAAAGCGAGGCCTTTTAGTCATCTTGCCCATGTGGTATGATTTGCATATCTCAAGTGATTCAAAATCAAGTGAGTCCAAGCGATCCATCTGCATGGAGTTTCTTCATGCGTATACACCGATAGACATGGTTAGCATGTCTCAAACTTTTCAAAATTGAGTGAGTCCAAAGATCCATCAACATGGAGCTTCTTCATCGTTTACACCAATATGACTTACATGGCGATTGCCACAAGTAAGTGGTACTATCATTACTATCTTATATCTTTTGGCATGAAAATGTGTATCACTACGATCGAGATTCAATAAACCATTCCTTTAGGTGCAAGACCATTGAAGGTATTATTCAAATAAATAGAGTAACCATTATTCTCCTTAAATGAATAACCGTATTGCGATAGACATAATCCAATCATGTCTATGCTCAGCATAAACACCAAATCTCGATGGTAGAGGGGCGTGCGATGTTTGATCACATCAACCTTGGAAACACTTCCAACCCATATCGTCGACTCACCTTTAGCTAGTCTCCGTTTATTAGTAGCTTTTATTTTGAGTTACTAACACTTAGCAACCGAACGGTATCTAATACCCTGGTGCTACTAGGAGTACTAGTAAAGTACACATTAACATAATGTATATCAATATACTTCTATCGATGTTTCCACCTTCTCATCTACCAAGTATCTAGGGTAATTCCGCTCGATGGTTGTTCCCCTTATTACGAAGCACTTAGTCTCGGGTTTGGGTTCAACCTTGGGTTTCTTCATTAGAGCAGCGCTGATTTGCCGTTTCATGAAGTATCCTTCTTGCCCTTGCCCTTCTTGAAACTAGTGGTTTCACCAACCATCAACAATTGATGCTCCTTCTTGATTTCTACTTCGCGGCGTCAAACATCGCGAATACCTCAAGGATCATCATATCTATCACGATATGTTATAGCTCATCACGAAGCTCTAGCAGCTTGGTGGCAATGACTTTGGAGAAACATCACTATCTAATCTGGAAGATCGGCTCCCTCGATTCAAGTGATTGTTGCACTCGGACAATCGAGCACAAGCTCAACGATTGAGCTTTTCTCCCTTAGTTTGCAGGCTAAGAAAATCGTCGAGGTCTCATACCTCTTGGCGTGGGCACGACACGAAATCTCAATTTAAGCGAACTATCACGTAGTTATCAAAAGCGTGTATGTCCGATGTTACGCAACATCCACGGGCGATGTTTGGGGTTCAGCACACTGGCGGTGCATTAAGGACATAAGCTTTCTCTTGTCCGCATAATCGCTCTGTCAACTTTCAACTATATTTTCTCTAGGAACATATCTAAGCAGTGGAACTAAAGCGAGCTTCGACATAATTTGCAAAGATTTTTGACTATGTTCGGGATAAATAAGTTCATCTTATGAACTCCCCTCGAGATAGACATCCCTACGGTCATCTAAGTGATTACATGATCCAAGTCAACTAGGCCGTGTCCGATCATCACGTGAGGCGGTCTAGTCATCATCGATGAACATCTTCATGTTGATCGTATCCTCCATCGACTCATGCTCGACCTTTCGGTCTCCGTGTTCGAGGCCATATGCGTACATGCTAGGCTCGTCAAGTTAACCCTAAGTGTTTTTTTGTGTAAAACTGTCTTACACCGTTGTATGTGAACATAGAATCCATCACACCCGATCATCACGTGGTGCTTAGAAGCGACGAACTGTAGCAGCGGTGCGCGGTCGGGGAGAACACTTCTTGAAATTTTGTAAGGATCATCTTATTTACTACCGTCGTCCTAAGTAAACAAGATGCATAAATATGATAAACATCACATGCAATCAAATAGTGACATGATATGGCCAATATCATTTTGCTCCTTTGATCTCCATCTTGAGGGCTCCATGATCATCATCGTCACCGGCATGACACCATGATCTCCATCATCATGATCTCCATCATCGTGTCTCCATGAAGTCGTCTAGCCAACTTATTACTTCTACTACTATGGCTGCGGTTAGCAATAAAGTAAAGTAATTACATGGCGTTGTTCAATGACACGCAGGTCATACAATAAATAAAGACAACTCCTATGGCTCCTGCGGTTGTCATACTCATCGACATGCAAGTCGTGAATCCTATTACAAGAACATGATCAATCTCATACATATCATTCATCACATTCATCTTGGCCATATCACATCACATAGCATACCACGCAAAAACAAGTTAGGCGTCCTCTAATTGTTGTTTGCATGTTTCTGATGGCTGCTATGGGTTTCTAGCAAACGTTTCTTACCTCATAAAACCACAGCGTGATTTGCCAATTGCTATTACCCTTCATAAGGACCCTTTTCGCCGAATCCGTTCCGACTAAAGTGGGAGGCGGCACCCGCTAGCCACCTTATGCACGAAGTGCATGTCAATCAGTGGAACTGTCTCACGTGGAAATGCGTGTAAGGTCGGTCCGGCGCTTCATCCCACAATACCGTCGAAACAAGATTGGACTAGTAATGGTAAGCATATTGAACAACATCAACGCCCACAACTACTTTGTGTTCTACTCGTGCAAAGAATCTACGCAATAGACCTAGCTCATGATGCCCTTTGTTGGGGAGCGGCGAAATTCAAAATTTTCCTCGTGTCACCAAGATCTATCTATGGAGAGACCAGCAGCAGTAGAAGAGAGTGCATCTACATACCCTTGTAGATCGCTAAGCGGAAGCGTTCAAAGAAACGGGGTTGAAGGAGTCGTACTCGTCGTGATCCAAATCACGGATATCCTAGTGCCGAGCAGACGGCACCTCCGCGTTCAACACGTACAGCCGGTGGCGTCTCCCGCCTTGATCCAGCAAGGAGAGGGAGAGGTTGAGAAGACTCCTCCAGCAGCAACTGGCGTGGTGGTGATGGAGGCGTGGAAATCCGCGAGGGCCGCCCAGCACCAAGGGAGAGGAGGAGGAGGGAGGCTGCACCAAGAGGAAGGAGAGATTCTCGTGTGTTATGGGCAGCCCAGGGCCTCACTATATAGGGAGAGGGGCTGCGCCCCTTTGGGGTTCCACCCCCAGGGGTGCGGCCAGCCTCGGATGGCATCTGGGGTGGCGGCGAGGAGGGAGGAGAGGGGCGCGGGGCATGGGCCTTGGGGCCCATCTGCCCTAGGGTTTGCCCTCCCACTCTCCCTGGCATTGGGCCTTGTGGGGCGCACCAGCCCACCTAGGGCTGGTTCCCTCCCACATGGCCCACCAGCCCTCAGGGTAGGTGGCCCCACTTGGTGGACCCGGGACCCTCCGGTGGTCCCGTGCGATCCGATAAACCCGAAACTTTTCGGTGACCAAAGCAGGACTTCCCATATATAAATCTTTACCTCCGGACCATTCCAGAACTCCTCGTGGCGTCAGGGATCTCATCTGGGACTCGAACAACATTCGGTAACCACATACAAGCTTCCTTTATAACCCTAAGCGTCGCCAGACCTTAAGTGTGTAGACCCTACGGGTTCGGGAGACATGTAGACATGATCGAGGCGTTCTCCGATCAATAACCAACAGCGGGATCTGGATACCCATGTTGGCTCCCACATGTTCCACGATGATCTCATCGGATGAACCACGATGTCAAGGACTCAATCGATCCGTATACAATTCCCTTTGTCTAGCGGTATTTTACTTGCGAGATTCGATCGTCGGTATCACGATACCTTGTTCAATCTCGTTACGGGCAAGTCTCTTTACTCGTTCATAACACATCATCCGTGATCAACCCCTTGGTCTGCTTGTGCACATATGATGATGTCCTACCGATTGGGCCGAGATACCTCTCCGTTTACGAGTGACAAATCCGATCTCGATCCGTGTCGACCATGAGACACTTCGGAGATACCTAGTGCACCTTTATAGTCACCCGATTCGTTGTGACGTTTGATACACCAAAAGCACTCCTACGGTATCCGGGAGTTACATGATCTCATGGTCTAAGGAAGAGATACTTGACATTGGAAAAGCTCTAGCAAGCGAACTACGATCTTTGTGCTATGCTTAGGATTGGGTCTTGTCCATCACATCATTCTCCTAATGATGTGATCCGTTATCAACGACATCCAATGTCCATAGCGAGAAACCATGACTATCTGTTGATCTGTGAGCTAGTCGACTAGAGGCTCACTAGGGACATATTGTGGTCTTTGTATTCACACGTGTATTCGATTTCCGGATAATACTGATTATAGCATGAATAAAAGACAATTATCATGAACAAAGAAATATAATAATACTTTTATTATTGCCTCTAGGGCATATTTCCAACACATATCACATCACAACATGCCCTGCAAAAACAAGTTAGGCGTCCTCTACTTTGTTGTTGCAAATTTTACGTGGCTGCTACGGGCTTAAGCAAGAACCAGTCTCACCTCGCATCAAAACCACAGCGATACTACGTCAAATAGACTCGTTTAACCTTCTCAAGGACCGGGCGTAGCCACTTCAGTTCAACTAAAGTGAGAGAGCAGACACCC
>JAHHZJ010000384.1:0-25611 GCA_021437245.1 Aegilops speltoides
TTATTACATTGTTCTGTTTTTCTATTATGTTATTTTTTTTGGGCTTTATTAAAAATACTTAGGAATCTTTAAAAATCACGAAGATAATCGGAGGCTCTATTTAGATTATTTCCAACAGCCTACACTTATTTTCAAATTATTTAGGCATTTGGAATATTTTATAGCATTTAAATGCCCAAATGCAAATAAGTATGATTTAATTGAGCCCAATATGTCTGCAAAAATATAAACCATTTTTGGTAGATGCTTTCACCTCAAACCGAAATGTTGAACATTTTTAGAGGGCATTTTGAGTTCAATGAAAAAGATTTTATTTTGACCCTAGTTGAATTCATTTGGTGCTAGGGTTTAAACAATCCCATTTCAAGTTTCCTGAAATTTAAACATGATGCAACACTCTAATGCATGCACTAGGCATTGTCAGAACTAGGGATGTGACAACTCACCCCCACTAAACAAGAATCTCGAGCCGAGATTCAAGCGTAAATAAGATGAAGGAAAGCATAACTAATATTATCTTCACGATCCAAGTTGCACTTCAAATGAATGTTGATTCGATCACCATCATTGTCTCGAGGTATTGCTCTGAGAACTCTAACTAACATGACAATGAGAGGAAAAGGAAATTCTAAAAGAATCGTTCTTCTCGGAGATCAAACAACTTAGGATCAGCTCACGGGGTGAGTCATAAAAACATCTCTCAAGCTGAGATACAAAGCATACGTCTAGAGGAATGGAATGGAACAGATGACGAAGGTTCACTAGGTAGACAACAATTCCACACCTAAGAGGGTGGTGAACGGTTGTCAACGTAGTGAGGAGTTATTTTGACATGACACCATAATGATGCACCTTAGGGAAGGTGACTCGAAGATATATCCCCTTAAGTGGCAAAAAGAATTATATTTGATTTAGAGATCATTGAAACTCTTTATACCAGCCTAAGGCAATACACAATCAATTATTTGAAGGAGTCCGAAAGAATGACATTCTCGGGCCAGAATGGATGATGTGGATTACCTTGTTGAAGACAACACAAAGGGTGATTTTAGTAAGCGGGAGGCTCAGCGATGAAGAGTGATTCCACCGTTTGAAAAACTATAGCATAAGCGAGAAGCGAGAGCAATCCTAGTTAGTCTTTGGTGATAATACATAGTGCTTGTCGTGCTCTCAAGAACTTGAGCATTTCCATATTCATCAAGGTTTTACCAACATCCGTGTCAAGGGTCTTGACAACACAACATCTTGCCATGATGAATAGTGATGGACGATCACGGATGCAAAGGAAGATAACACTTTCTCAGATTCCATCTTAAGCGAGGCCAAGAACAAAATCTGGATGATCGTAGAGACATTTAGCACTCCGCTTCTAATGTTCTCCTTGATGTACTAAGCGTATCCCATTCATAGACATGGTTTGATATCTAGAACATCAAGTAACAGTCGGACTTCGGGAGCACAAAAATCATAAGGCACACAAATAGGGAATAATTCCTACGAAGTCCTTATGGAGAGGTGGCCAACTTCTTCAATCAAGACATTACAATAACAGGTCTTCCGGCTGGGGTGTGTTGGCCACGACATCCATTTTACCGGGTTACAGAGAGACCAATAATATAATTCTTGGGAAACATTCCAACCATCATATCTGCCTGAGATTGGATCTGGTTGGTGTCAGAATAATTCAGACTCGTCGAGTCTAGAAAGAAGAATGAAAGTTTGCAACACAAATTGACGAGACGACGTTGCGAGATTCTCGGGAAATGGACTACGGTAGTAAGCTCCAAAACATGAGCTGGTTTTGCTACAAACACATGGACACGTTGTCCAAGACAAGCACGACCACCTAGCAGTCTTATAATAAAACACTACCGAGTTCAGGTTGGGAACCATCATCGAGGATAACGAAGTCCTAACATAAGTCATGACTAGTTGTTATGAAGGAACTTCTTCTCCTTGAACAAATCAATCAGTGGCTTGGTGTGCTAGGAATACATATAGAATGAAGGTTGCAAGTCTTCGAACCATAGAATACTTATGCGTATGCATGACTGATTTGGGATGATTCCAAAGGAAGCAACATTGACTTTCTCGAATCCCGGTGACAACTTGCATCGAATGCACATGAACTAGAGAAGTCACTTCTTACATCCGAACATATGCTTCATGAGCTAGCATGAACAAATGCTTTTAAAAAGTTTCCAACACTAGCTTAATGTTCAACAAAATTATGGAGAAGACAAGGATGTTGTCGATGGGCTCAACAACAATTCATCCAGATTCCCACGGACATGGAATTCCATAACTATGTGAACAAGGTTCTAGTATTGGTCAGACCCAAAGGATATAATGGTGTATGCTCGAGGAAAATTCACGAGTAAGACAACATTACGAACATCACTGGTTCTGATTTGATTTGAGGATAGCCCATACTCAAATCAAAGTTTTAGCAAGACAATAGCTTCAACAACTGGTCACGAGGATCAATTGATGAAGATACCATCTTTCTTCAACACACACACACACAAAAAGATATCCCTTAACATGAGCTAAGTCGAACAAGCTTTTATCTTCCAACTCTCCAAGTTGTTGTTTTTAGCTTAACCAACTAGCTCAGGGGTATGCAACCTGATTCTTGGAGAAGGGTGGTTTATATGAAACCAACTTGATCACGAACCCAACATAGCGGTCGGTGACAACTTTGGTAATACTTCGAGAAGATATTAGGAAAATCACGGACCACCGATATGTTACTAAGCTCGAGAACAATTTTGCTTTTCAGGGCAAGGCGATATGATCAAGCGGCGAGGACTTAACAAAATCCCAACTCATCAATCGAAGAGTGCACGGGGACAAGGACTAGGTAGCACAATCAGTCTTAGAATGATGATTCAAGAACCAACACGCTAAGAATGAAATTATTGTCCTTTAACTACCAAACAGCGAGTTACTAGGAGTATTGATTTCACACATCATGGTTCACTTAGCCGGCATTCGGTTACAATAACACGAAACCGAGGAATAAACAATGATGGCAAGAAGTATCACTTTGTATCAAGAGTTCATAGGATGGTGTGCAATTCCCATGACATTCTTGATATAAAGATGGTAATACTCAAGGTAGAATAGAGCAAAAGCTAGATTAGCAATTTGATCTGCAGTACAACTGCTTTGACCCAATCCTAGAAATGGACAAGGTACTAGAGTTCGTTTCTCCTAGTCATTACGGAATAGAATGGCTTGACGGACCACCAGTAAAGGCATCGATGAACACGAATGCACGAATAATCTTGACTATCAAATGATAGGCGGAAATGAGAATACCACTAAAGAAGGACAACTCAAAGGAACATATAATTTTCGAGTTGTGGATGCATAGATTAGTATGTCGGCGAGCTCAACTTTTCTTCGGATAACCCATGCGAGAAAGGTAGAAGCTGGCGAGTCACAATATAGCATGGAGAACTCTTGAGAGCACTCTTGTTGTGATCTTTTGATCTAACAACTTCTGCCATGAGTGGTTCATAGTATTTGGAAGAAGGAAATACCACGGACCTCGAAGACTGTCGCAAAGGGTACTAATAACCTAAAGGAACGAGCAAACACTATCAACATGAATTGAGTAGGGTGAATATCGGGTTCAAAACCGGGAGTAGAATACCTACTACTAGATGGCATCACAGGATGCTTGAGAATGTTGGCGAGAATGATCTGCTAGGAACACATAACATAGCTAGATTACTAGATGATCCCCTAAGACACCTAGGGTCATAATAATAATTCCAACACATATGTCGAGGCAATAGAATACCTCAACTCAGCAATTAGTGTGATTAACTTTGGCCCAAAGGAACATCAAACCCGGAGGAAAGGATTTGCAAGTGCATCAGTTGTTTAGAAACACAGGATGAGTCGGACTGACATAACGGTGTAAATGCTCAAAAGATTGGAGACATGCTACAAGATGGTGGCATAGCCACTCCAAAGCACCATATCAAGGTTTGAGATCATGATTATGAACATACGGAGTAGTAAAACTGAGCTGAGATTTGAAACTAACAATTCTATAAGTCTATGGATTAGTAACACGTCATCTGATAGATAGATGAGAAGGCCTAGTTCTTAATCCCGTAGAAGAGAAGAGGATGACTCAGATCAGAAGGCCATGGGGTATAAGGAGTAAAAGAGCCTTACGTTCCATCCCACAATCAATTCCCCTACATATAACTAAAGCATTTCTAGACTCAACTTCGACCAGTTTGGCTTGGTAAACCTACATGCAGTCAAGCTCTGATACCAAAGCTGTCAGGACCCCGACTCAATGCCACATAGATCTAGCATGTAACACCTCATATCACTTTGCGGCCTCCATGCGGTATTCCCACCGGTGTCGCCTTACCTTTGCCGGGACCGTTTAGCCTTTTGGCTACGTATATGATAGTGTCGCTAGCACCCATATGATAAGGGCCGGTGACATGGCTAGTCGTAAACCCAAAGTGGCACAAACTTACGAGGACGAGGCATCCATGACCCGGCATCGAGCGTGTCGGTCATCAGCGAGTAAGTTCGGGCTGTGCTTTGGGCTAGCAGGACTCGGTGAACGGGCTGGCGGGCTAACAGGACTCCGGTACTCAGCGTGACATTTCCCGAAGGACAGAACACGAGAGCGAAGAAGGACACATGCCGGCCAGCCTAAGTGTTCGGGCGGTAGCAAGCTACCATGGCTCGGTGGAAACACTAGGAGACATTTCGGTAAGAGAGGCTACTAAAGATAAACAACTAGATAGTCGGATCCACACATACCAAGCATTTCAATAACATACACACAATATGCTCGATATGTGCAAATACAACATGGCATCACAACATGACTCTCGACTCAAGCATTTATTCATTAGGCTCCAGGGCGAGATATTACAAACATGGGTCTCATGACCCAACATTCAAAACATACAAGTCAAGCACAAGCGGAAGCTAATATGTCACAGTCTGAGACATCTACAAATGAAAAAAGGCTTGAAAGCGACTATCTACCGAGATCTGCGAGGGCACAAGATCGTGGCTGAGGTAACAAGCTAAGCGTCGAAGTCACGTGGAACTACTAGTGAGACTGAAGTCTCTCTGCAAAAACATAAAATAGGCAAGCGTGAGTACAAATGTACCCAGCAAGACTTACATCGAACTAACTACATATGCATCATTATCAACAAAGGGATGGTGGAGTTTAACGGCGACAAGCCAGCTTTGACTCGGTGGCTATCTAAACTACATTGCAAGTAACTCTTTTTAGGTGGCGCACACGAGTCCACATATTCACCATATCAATACACCACTATGGATCCGCTCCGTCTCCCTCGAGAAGCGCCATTCATAGCACTCACGCTTATCTTGCGTATTTTAGGGTATCCACTTTCACTTGTCTATGAACTGTTATAGGCAACCGAAGTCCTTTACGCGGACACGGCTATTGAATAGATGATGTTAACCTGCGGTGTACTTCTTCACACGCTCTCACCACTTACGCCGTTTACACAACATGTACTCGGCAACCTTCAGCGGAAGCCCAGCGTGGGTGTCGGCCCGACCTACCTAAACACTCAAGTCCCTAGTCGGGTTTATCGCCTATTTGGGTTCCATCTATGAGGAGTTCGGCGAAGTTTAGCTCACAGCCCCAAGCGATGTGAGCAGGGTTCCCGAGACACCAAGCAGGCGCCCGGTACACCGTGCCGCGTGCCTACCGCATCACAGCCCACCCCTACGGTCATTGCTGTGCCTGACCTCGACATACTACAAACACGAAACTACTTGCAACACACAGACGGAGGACAAGGGTGATTAAGAAGCCGAGAGGGTCCATTGGTTTGAGGCCCAATGCGTGGTAGTAGCTGAATCATGGATCACAAACACAGAACTCAGTTCCTTAGGGCGGCTGCAATGAGACAACCCACCATGTACTCCTACATGGCCTCTCACCGCTACCTTTATCAAATCGTGTTTACACTTAGCTCACACAGTAGGACATGTTCACGCACCTCGATTCATCCTCGATGAATCGGACCCGACTCAACTCTAAGCGTAGCAGGCATGACAAACAAGCATGTATGAGTAGGCACAACAGAGGCTCAAACAACTCCTACTCATGCTAGTGGGTTTCATCTATTCTTGTGGAGCAACGAGGTCATGCAAAGGATAAAGGGGTTCAACTACACGCAGCAAATAGCATTGAATCGATGTTGTCCTAATGCGATAAAAAGAAGCGAGGAAGCGAGAGAGTGGGTTTATGTCGGAATGAACAAGGGGTTTTGCTTGCAGCACTTCGAAGATAATATAGCTCTTCATCGGTGTCATCGATCTCATCGTGAAACCACGTCTATCGAGAGGGGACAATTACCGGCAAACAAAGAGGAACACAATCAATGCAATGCAACAAATATGATGCATGATAATGTCATGGCAATATGCTGTTGATTGAGCTAATGCAACTAGCAACCAAATTAAATGAAGTTGGTTTGAATCCGAGTTCAAATTCAAACTCCATAAGTGGATATTTAAATGCCATTATATGATTTGTGCTAAACAGCAGCTATAAGTTGTTCTAACATGCATGAAAATGGTACAGATGGATAGATTGGATTTTTCTGATAATTTTTCATATATAAATTATTTCAATCTGAGCTACGGTTGAATTTCTATGAATTTTAGAAGTTTAAATCATTTTTGGAATTTCTGATTTATTTTAATTCGAGAAAATAGGTAAATCTTGTCGACCTGCGTCATGCTTGCGTCGGCAGGTCAGCGGCATCGACCAGGTCAAACGACCTTTGGGACCAACTAGTCGATGGCTAGACTAATTAACGAATTTGTTAGCGCTAAACTAATCCTAAACCTAGGTAATTAGAAGGTTTGGCCCACATGTCAATGACCGGGGGAGTCAAACCCACAGTCAGCAGTGACCCTAACTGCGCTTGGCTCGTGCGCGGCGGCAGCGAATGGCGGGGCAGCTCGGAAATCGCCCACGGGGCTCGGTTTTGGGCGGTTTTGCGGCTACGGAAGCTGAGTCTCGCGCATCCAGCGGAGGCAACAGCTCGCGCCCGAGTGGACTAAATCGGCGGCGGCGGCAACTTTGCGGCGACGGAGTTGACTAACGGCGAGTTAAGCGTGCGAAGCGCTAAAGGGGGCGTTGGTGTGTACTCACGTGCTCACAGGACTGCGGTGAAACACGGCGGTGGGCTCGAAGCGAGCTGCGGTGGCTGTGTACGGCCATGCCATGGCCGTGGCGAAAGCTCGGCGGCGTGGTGGGAGATGGGGCTAGAAGCGAAGCGGAGGCGAAACACGGAGAAGCAGCGAGGGCTCCTGGCGGATCCATTGAGCGGAGCGAGGCGAAGGCGTTGGAGGCAGCACAAGTGCCGGAGATCCAGGCGGCGAAGGTGAAAACGGCGATGGCGGCGACATTGCGAAGCGCTGAGGATCGTGGCTCATCACAGGATAGCAGACTGACAAGCGGAACCTCTGAGCACTGACAGTCGCTCGAGGGCGGCCGGTGGCGCGGTGGCGGCGTCTTGGCAGCGTGGTGCTCGGTGAGATGGGGAATGGCGAGGAGAGGCGGCGAATGAGGTGTCCACAGGGGTCGGGCGGCGTGGAATCATCCAGTGTCGAGGCGTGGGCGGCAAGCGAGGTGGCGTCGTGGCGAGCTCGTGCTCTCCGTCGTCACCTCGTGCTGCTGGTGAGGAAAAGCGGTGGTGGCATGGGCGGACCGAGTCTTTGAGCTGCCAGGTGTGGGCTGCGGCGAAGTAAGTGGCCCGGTAAAATCCTCTCTCTCTTTTGATACATTGTTTTACATTTTTCTATTATGTTATTTTGTTACGGGCTTTATTAAAAATACTTAGGAATCTTTAAAAATCCTGAAGATAATCGGAGGCTCTATTTAGATTATTTCCAACAGCCTACACTTATTTTCAGAATTATTTAGGCATTTGGAATATTTTATAGCATTTAAATGCCCAAATGCAAATAAGTATGATTTAATTGAGCCCAATATGTCTGCAAAAATATAAACCATTTTTGGTAGATGCTTTCACCTCAAACCAGAAATGTTGAACATTTTTAGAGGGCATTTTGAGTTCAATGAAAAAGATTTTATTTTGACCCTAGTTGAATTCATTTGGTGCTAGGGTTTAAACAATCCCCATTTCAAGTTTCATGAAATTTAAACATGATGCAACACTCTAATGCATGCACTAGGCATTGTCAGAACTAGGGATGTGACATTGGAGCTGTTGTTCTAGTGTCTGTCACTGGCACTGCAACTGACCTCTGGGCTCTGGGCACTCTAGAAAACACATTTGTGGTAGTCTTGCCCTACCTCTCCTGCATATCATCCTGCAGCTGCTCTACAACTGACTGAATCTCAGTTACCTTAACATCAAGGTCATGAAACTTGAGTTCCATGATTCTCTCAAGGCTCTCTGTTTCGAGTGAGGTGGCAGTCCTTCTTGAATCCTCGGTGTTGATGCTATCAAGTAACCAAGCTGCTCTGTTTGGTTTTCAAGAAATATTCAGATGCCTCTGTCGGTGTCAAAACGGCGGATCTCGAGTAGGGGTCCCGAGCGTGCGTCTAAGGCAGATGGTAACAGGAGACAAGGGACACGATGTTTTTACCCTTGTTGGGCCCTCTCGGCGGAGGTAAAACCCTACTCCTTCTTGATTGATATTGATGATATGGGTAGTACAAGAGTGGATCTACCACGAGATCAAGGAGGCTAAACCCTAGAGCTAGCCTATGGTATGATTGTTGTAATGGTTGTTAGTCCTCTGGACTAAAACCCTCGGTTTATATAGACAGGGGAGGCTAGGGTTACGAGTCGGTTACAATGGTAGGAGATCTACAAATCCGTATCGCCAAGCTTGCCTTCCACGCCAGGAAAGTCCCATCCGGACACGGGATGAAGTCTTCAATCTTGTATCTTCATAGTCTTGGAGTCGGTGGCGATGATAGTCGGCTGTCGGACACCCCTAGTCGAGGACTCCTCGGTAGCCCCGAACCATGCTTCAATGGCGATAAGTCCGGCCGCGTATGTAGTCTTGGCGTTGCAAGGCGGGTTCTCCTTTAAGATCCATGTACTGCCGAGCGATTGTCGGCTTCCTTATCAATGTCGCTTCTTGGCTTCCACGCCCAATAATGGCCTTCTTCCACGCGTCATACGAATGCAAAAAGCGGGGTATCTTTTATGTTTTACCCAGCTGCGCAAATAACCTGCTTATAAGAGGCAAGAATCCAGATCCAAATCACACCATCTTCATACTGCAGTATTCATCGGGCGCGACCAATCCATTCCATCATGGACCGTCGCGGCTCCTCTTCTCGCTCAGCCCTCTGCCAGGGAGATTGGAGAGATGTTACTGTCGCCTTGCAGCTGGTGGCGCTCCAAGCGGAGGATATCTCCCTCCGGCTTTCATGGTTACAGTTCAAGCCGGGCTGGCCACCTACAAAGGTGGGAAGCAAGCGGAGAGCTACCCAAGTCCCAACAAAGGGGCGGGTATGCCGTCCCCTATCGATAAGGGGCTCGGTTTCCTATACATCCGTTCCTCGCGGGATCACGGAGTTCTCGGACTCCGGCTCCATCACCTCATGCCGCCTCTATCACTGCATATCGCGGGTTCACGTAGCTCTTCTTGAGCTATTTACGGGTGTCAAGCCCATTTCACGCTGTGGAAGAGGTTGTTACGCCTTGTACCCGCTCTCACGAGGGTCCATATATCAAGTGGGCGGTGCGAAATATGGCGCATCGCCGGGACGGATATCCATCAGAACCCCTTAGAAGGCGTCCGAAGGCTGGCCTTGAGAATGGTTTACGTGAAAGGCGCTCCGCTGCGGACCTGTTGGATCGGCCTCCGGAGTTGATAATGCTCCTCTGAAGCGCCTTAGCTGGTGCCCACGGGCCCCAGTGGAGGAAGACAAGGCGTCCATTATTTGATGGGCGGATAAGGTTCTTGGCCCATTCGGGTTGACCATGATTGGAGTCATGGCAGCGTGCATTATCACGAGTGCAGCGCTGCAATCTGAGGCCACCCTATGTGGGATTTCAACGGGGAGGGCGATGCCACCCGTCATGGCTGTTGAGGAGTCTGGACTAGGGGTGTCCGGACAGCGGACTATCAATATCCGCGGACTCCCGGACTACGAAGATAGAAGATTGAAGACTCGGCTCGTGTCGAGAAGGTACTTTACTTGGCGTGGAAGGCAAGCTTGGCATGTCTGGATATGTAGATCTCCTACCATTATGGCCGACTACTGTGTAACCCTAGCCTCTCCGGTGTCTATATAAACCGGAGGGTCGTAATCCGTAGGACAACATTATATCTCAACAATCATACCATAGGCTAGCTTCTAGGGTTTAGCCTCATTGATCTCGTGGTAGATCTACTCTTGTACTACCCATATCATCAATATTAATCAAGCGGGGCGTGGGTATTACCTCCATCGAGAGGGCTGAACACAGGTAAACACATTGTGTCCCTCGTCTCCTGTTACCATCCGCCTAGGCGCACTGAGTTCGGGACCCCCTACCGAGATCCGCGGTTTGACACCGACATTGGTGCTTTCATTGAGAGTTCCTGCGTGCCGTCACCAATAGGCTCGATGGCACCTTCAACCTTCAACAACTGTCGGTGAGACTTTTCTCCCGGACAGATCTTAAATATTCGGCGGCTTTGCCTGCGGGTCAACTCTCTTGGCCATCTAGAGCAGATCAGCTTCGCCCCTGGCGTCGAGTTAGATTGGAAGCCTAAACTTCACGGCCGATGACGCGGAGACTTGATCTTGACGGACTCGAGCCTGACCAAAGCGCGCCGCCTTTGCAGCGATGGGCATGATCTAGCTCTGCCGCTGGGCCGGTGCTTTGGTAGCCGCAGATCCGCCCGGCTACTTGCTCGGAGCGATTGCCCATGGCGAGGTCGGTGGATGAAGCGCCGCCCGGGGCTTCAACATCTATGGCGATGGGCGAATACCGATTTGTCCCTTGCGAAACTTCGTGATCGAGGCGCGGACTCCTCGCGGACTCCGAGCCTCCGTGCCCCGCCAATTAAGCGGGTTAGGCGCGGTTATAAATTCACCGCGCGGACATCTTTCAACACTCACCCTTTGGCGATATCCTGAATTCCTGAAGCATCTCTACGCTGTCGGAGAATCCTGGCGGACTATGGCGGGGGCGGTTGGAAATGCGGACGATGAAGAAATTCAGACCCACCCACCACCACTTTGTAGCCTTGTCGAAGATCTAACCGACATGCTGATTACGACTCCGATGACATCGGCGCTATGGGCGATGATGCGGAGGCGATCGAGACCAGCGCCCACGGGACCTTTGGAAGGCCACCTCGTCATCTGCGTCTACATGGTGGATACCCCAGCGAAGGGATGGCGAAAGCAGCGGAGGAAGATTCTTTGAAGAAACAGCCTAAGCGCCAGCGTCAGCGGCGCCGCTCTAAATCCCGCCACAACAAGAATGGAGAATCCGGCACGGGAGATAATAACACTCCGGAGAGTGCCGAAGACAAACCCCTCCAACAAGACTCAGCGAAGGAGGATGTAGAAGCAAGCCCTCATGAAAGGGCGGCAGAAGAAAAGGTTGAGGATCACAACTATGTACCTCCCTCCGGGGACGAATCAAGCCCCGATGACGACGAACTCGAAGCCCGTCGAACAAGATCTTTGCAAACGCAGGCTCATCGCTATAGCAAGAAGCCTGAAGAAGGAAAAGCGGAAGCTCAACACAGCGGAAGACGCGCTCCGGATAATATGGAGCAAAGTGCTCAAAACCGCATGAACAAACAAGGCAAGCAGACCACCAATCGAAGAAGCTACCCGAGCGCGAGCTGCTCCCGAGAATTTGACGAAGAGGCCATAAAGCCTCCACCGTCAAATGGCCCAACCAGTCCATCTCGGACCCAAAGGAAAGCCCCAACAAGCAAAGGAACCGTCAAGTGTCCAGCGAGGCGACGCATTATACAAGTGCAGCGCCGCACACCACTATGCTTCACCGGCGAGGTCTTTGGAGCATAATTCCCAGAGGTTTAAACCCATAAACATAGAAGCATCACGATGGAACAACAGACCACAGATGCGGATGAAGACTATATATTGCATATACCTATGGCGGAGGAGGCGATCTCACGCCATAAAATATCTACCCCTCAAGCTCAAAGGGCCAGCCCGTCATTGGCTCAAAGCCTCCCGAAAACTCTTGTTGGAAGTTGGGAAGAGCTCGAGAGCGTTTAGAGCAAATTTTCAAGGGACTTATGTCCGGCCTCGGATCGAGATGACCTAAGTCACATAACTCAACAGCCCGGAGAGTCGGTGCGGAAGTCTGGAACAGGTTCCTTACCAAAAGAACCAAATAGTCATTGTCCGGACGCTTGAAGCCTTAGCAGCTTTTAAGCACAATGTCGAGGCGAATGGCTCGCTTGAGACACCTCGGTCAAGAAGAAACCAAGGACAATGACCGCATTAACAAGCCTCATGACCTGCTTTTCGCGAGGAGAGGACAGCTGGTTGGCAAAGCAGCACCAGCGACCCAAGTACATTCGAGATAAGAGATGGAAGCGGAAAATCACGGTAGAGAAAAAAACAGCGCGGAATAAAAAGAAAAAGCCCAAAAACACGACGATCGGCGCGGTTTAAAGGCTCACGGCGAACAATAAAGCTCAACCCATCAAGGACGGCAATGACGAAGTGTCTAACCTACACAAAATTCGGGTCGGATATGTCAAATCCACAGTACCCGGAAGGCACAAATCACACCCACGAGGATTGTTGGGTTTTCAAACAGTCCGGCCGACTAAGCGCCCGAGCGCAAAGGGCTCGGCGCGTCAGCGAAGAAGATAAACCCGCCAGTGAGGGCACGGAAAACAAAAGACTTTCCCACAAGGGGTCAAAGCGATAAACTCACTTCATGTGAGGACACGGAAAAACAGTGCGGCACTTTCTAAAAGAGCTTCGCGCGGTCGGCCCATAAACCATAGAATTGGATATTAAAACCAATCACTTTCGACCACGGGATTATTCCAAAAGTGTTGAACCATGGGGCGGACTCCGATATTGAATCCGATAATAGGCGGACTACAATTCACAAGCGTCCCAATGGGCGGAGGTAGTGACTTAAACCTGCTATATTCAAACACAATCCGTCGGATGGGGATAGACCCTACAAAATTGACACAGCCGCACTTCCTTCAAAGGAGTTCGCGGGCCCTTCGCCAAGTGCATAGGCTCGATATTACTCGAAGTCATGTTGGATCACGAACAATATTCGACGAAAAGTTAATTTTCCATATCGTCCCATTTAAAAGTGAACATCAAGCACTATTGGGACGAAAGGCTTTTGTCGCTTCAGCGCCATACCGCATTACGCGTCTCTTACACTTAAGATGCCGGGCCACATGGCACCATTTCGGTCTGGTCATAAAGACCCGGTTCGGATAAGCGAATCCGGACTCAGCGTGACTAGGGGCTCCCTAGCCGCACCCTTTCATAAGGGCTGCGCGCTAACTAACCACGGTTTCATATAAACCTAGCTTTAATTATTTGCACTTATCATTTTGCATTATTTTACTTGAACTGTTTCTAAAACTAAAATGTTCCTCTTCTTCTCTGAGACGAACAAGCGTGCGTACCCGTCGGGATAACGGCTGCGCGGAACACGGCGCGAGGCGTGCAGTAGGGACTTCGTTGCAAGATTCTTTTCAGATTACGACCCTCGTAGACCTTTTTATTCTGTCTCTTGTGGTTAATCGCCCTCGGCTTCTTCCTATAGCCGGCGAACTGGCAACTTTGGCATTGGCGCGTCACGAAGACAATGCCGATACACTGGACACAAGGGGCTTAGGGCACAATTCTGCCCGTCATCATAAAGTCCGAACACCTCGGGGTGTTGGCGTCTCAAGATTGGGCACTATATGCATCAGCTCGAATCATGTCTTTGGTCAAATGTTGGGTTTGCCCGGCTCCTGTGTTTTGCTGCCTTCGTTCCGTATCACCCGGCTAACGGCACCGGAGAACTCTGCGATTGTGCCCCGGTTCGGCTAAGCGAGCACCTCGATGAAAGCGGCGGCTGTCATGATGTAGCGAGTGCAGTCGACCACTTGATCGACCACGGAATGTTTAAATTCCCGCTTTGTGAAGGGCGCTTCGGTCGAGGCACATCGCACCTGAATCCGGAGATGTGCGGTGCCATTAGGGGCTATATGTAGCCCCACCCTCGAAACTCCATTGGCTAAGTGAAAGAGATAAAGCATTATAGTCGGATTGCCTCGTTAGCTCGCTATCACCTCCTTATAACAGGACCGAGGCGTCGGATTAAAGTGTGAAAAAGCTATTTTGCAAACACCCCACACCTTGTGCAAGAAATTTGAAGCGGCTGCATCTTCGGGTTATACACAAGTATACTTAAGCGGCGCAAGAGAAGTTTTACTACTTGGAAGCACAAGTATAAAAGCATTCATACTATAATGATTGATTTACAAGTTAATCGTTCAATTGAGCGTTACATTCTTCGAAACTGCGACTCTATTATCTGGCGCGCGCATAACTTCCCGAAATAATGTTGGCGGGAAGCGGTTAGCATCGAACCCTGGCGACAACGGCACGGCGCTCGACATGCGCTCCTTTTCAAGAGCCTCGCTTCTGATCCGGTAGCATCCTTTAAATTCTTGGCCAATTCGGCCATCTCCGCCCTGCTTAGGCGGTGCGCGGCCTACCGACCTTCAACTCCTCGGCCGCCCTCTCGGCAGCGCATCACTCCTTGGGCTTGCTCCTTAGCTTTGTGCAAGCTCGGCCGAAATCTCTCCACAGCAACGCCGCATGCGCATAGACAACATATAACTTATTAGAGGAGGCTTTAACCCACTCAATAAACGGCTGCAGCGAATGTATTTACCTTGCAACTCATCAAATCGGCTGATTGACAAGTGCGATGTCGGCATCCGCCATGTCCGGTTGTCGACTCAATTGGCAAGCCTGATTAGTCGGCTGGCCCCGGACTATCCGCCACTGTGCGAGCGGCGGTATTCATTACTGAGATGTTTAGATTTTCGATCCTCGACGCGTTGTCGTCTTCGACAACCTACGAATCTCGAGGGCTACTATCTATCTGAGCGCATTTTATATGCGAGCTGTTAACATGAATAAAGGGTGCATCATTTTCGCATACCTCAAATCCGCTTGATAGCTCGAGGCGGCATTGCTTAGCCGCTTTCAGCGGGCGAAATCCTTCAACCATGCGTGCGCGTGCGCGGTGATCTTACGAAATGGGCGCCCTCTCAAGCAAACTCTTGATTCTCGGCGGGCTCACGGTGGGTGTTGAACTTTTAACCCCTCGGACTCGGGGCGCCCTCGTGGCGACACTTGGGCTCGCTTTGCCTCATCTAGCGGTAGCGTCGAGGCCAGGCGTATCGCTCTCCATCATCTCCGGAAGAAGATCCCCGAGGGCGAACTCATTTGAGGCGGCTGCAGATCCGAACGCGTTATAAATATTTGGTTACCTCTGAAGCATAAGCGAAGGTACTTTCTTATTAAACTTCCTCTTTCATACTCGCGGCTTGTTGGAGGCTGGTCCTTGGGCGATGATTGCGCGTCGGATTCTCTCCGGACGCGGACCCCAGTGGGATTTCTTCCCATGCTTGGTGGCTTTGACCTCCGGATCTTGGGGCGGTCCTCTTTCCCTCGAAGGAGGATCCTTAGTCTCGCCTCTTTGGGCCGAAGTATTAGCTCCTTTATCTCCGCGCCGCCCCTTACGTAGAGTGCGGCCTCCAACATTCGACCCGGCCACGGGCTGCGGTGCGGTCTCTGGGGTGTTGGGGAGCGTAGTAATTTCAAAAATTTCCTCGCTACGCAAGATCATGGTGATGTATAGCGAGAGGGAGAGTGTTGTCTACGTACCCTCGTAGACCCGAAGCGGAGCGATCTGGCGTAGAGGAAGTAGTCGTCACGTTCTCCTCGCGATCCGACCGATCCGGCGCCGTTACTCCGGCGCCCGAGTTCTTGACACCGTACAGCTCGATGGCGTCCCTCGTACTCCGATCCAGCGAGTGTCGAGGAGAGTTCGTCGGCCTGACGGCGTGGTGGCGATCTTGATGTTCTACGGCGCGAGCTTCGCCTAAGCTTGCGACGATATGACCGAGGTGGAATATGGTGGAGGGGCACGCTGCGGCTAAGGCGATCCGTAGATCAAACTTGTGTGTTCTAGGGTGCCCCCTGCCCCGTATATAAAGGAGGGAGGGGGTGCGGCCGGCCTAGAGGGAGGCGCTGGAGGAGTCCTACTCCCAGGGAGTAGGACTCCCCCCTTCTAGTTGGAGTAGGATTGGGGGAGGGGGAAGAAGGAAAGGCGCGCCCCCTCCTTGTCCTATTAGGACTAGGGGGAGGGGCTGGCCTACCTGGCGGCCCCTCCTCTTCTCCCTCGAGGCCCACTAAGGCCCATTTAGTTCCGGGGGTTCGGTAACCTCCGGTACTCGATAAATTCCGATTTCACGGAACCATTCGAACTCAAATATAGGCTTCAATATATCAATCTTTATGTCTCGACCATTTGAGACTCCTCGTCATGTCGTGATCACATCCGGGACTCGAACTTCTTGGTACATCAAAATACATAAACTCATAATAAGCATCGCATGAAACCTTAAGCGTGCGGACCCTACGGTTCGAGAACAATGTAGACATGACCGAGACCGTCTCGGTCAATAACCAATAAGCGGGACACTGGATGCCCATATTGGTTCCTACATATTCTCTGAAGATCTTTATCGGTCGGACCGCATAACAACATCGTTGTTTCCTTTGTCATCGGTATGTTACTTGCGAGATTCGATCGTCGGTATCAATACCTAGTTCAATCTCGTTACCGGCAAGTCTCTTTACTCGTTCGTAATACATCATCTCACAGCTAACTCATTAGTTGTAATGCTTGCAAGGCTTGATGATGTGTATTACGAGAGGCCGAGAGATACCTCTCCAGACAATCGGAGTGACAAAACCTAATCTCGAAATCGCCAACCCAACATCGCCTTTGGAGACACTGTAGTACTCCTTTATAATCACCCGATTACGTTGTGGCGTTTGGTAGCACCAAAGTGTTCCTCCGGTAGCAGGAGTTGCATAATCTCATAGTTACGAGGAACATGTATAAGTCATGGATAAAAGGTAGCAACATACTAAGCGATCGTGTGCTAAGCTAATGGAATGGGTCATGTCAATCAGATCATTCTACTAATGATGTGACCTTGTTAATCAAATAACAACTCCTTGTTCATGGTTAGGAAACATAACCATCTTTGATTAACAAGCTAGTCTAGTAGAGGCATACTAGTGACATCTTGTTTGTCTATGCATTCACACATGTATCATGTTTCGGTTAATACAATTCTAGCATGAATGATAAACATTTATCATGAAATAAGAAATAAATAATAACTTTATTATTGCCTCTAGGGCATATTTCCTTGATCTCCCACTTGCACTAGAGTCAATAATCTAGATTACATAGTAATGATTCTAACACCCATGGAGTCTTGGTGCTGATCATGTTTTGCTCGTGGAAGAGGCTTAGTCAGCAGAGTGCGCAACATTCAGATCCGTATGTATCTTACAAATCTCTATGTCTCCCACGGACTAAGTCCGGATGGAATTAGGCGTCTCTTGATGTGCTTGGTCCTCTTGTGAAATCTGGATTCCCGCTAAGGCAATTGCTCGATATTGTCACGAGAAGATTTTCATTGGACCCGATGCACTAGGTATGACACCTAGATGGGATATGAACTCCTTCATCGAGACTCCTTCATTAGCTGCTTCGAAGCTGCTATGTACTCCGCTTCACATGTAGATCCCTTCTGACGCTTTGTTTAGAACTGCACCAATGAGCAGCTCCTCCGTTTAGTGTAAATCGTATCCGGTCTGCGATTTAGAATCGTCCGGATCGGTGTCAAAACTTGCATCAACGTAACCGTTTACGATGAGCTCTTTGTCACCTCCATATCTGAGAAACATATCCTTAGTCCTTTTCGGTATTTGGGATGTTCTTGACGCTGTCGATGATCCACTCTGGATTACTTTGGTACCTCCTGCTAAACTTATAGCAAGGCACACATCAGGTGCGGTACACAGCATTGCATACATGATAGAGCCTATGGCTGAAGCATAGGAACATCTTTCATTTTCTCTCTATCTTCTGCGGTGGTGGGGCATTGAGTCTTACTCAACTTCACACCTTGTAACACGAGGCAAGAACCCTTTCTTTGCTTGATCCATTTGAACTTCTTCAAAATTTTGTCAAGGTATGTGCTTTGTGAAAGTCAATTAAGCGTCTTGATCTATCTCTATAGATCTTAATGCCCAATATGTAAGCAGCTTCACGAGGTCTTTCATTGAAAAACTCTTATTCAAGTATCCCTTTATGCTATCCAGAAATTCTATATCATTTCCGATCAGCAATATGTCATCTACATATAATATCGAAATGCTCTGAGCTCCACTCACTTTCTTGTAAATCTGAGGCTTCTCCAAAAGTGCATACAAACCCAAATGCTTTGATCACACTATCAAAGCGTTTATTCAACTCGAGATGCTTGCAGTCCATAAATGGATCATTGGAGCTTGCATACTTTGTTAGCTCCTTTGGATCGATAAAACCTTACGGTTGCATCATATACAACTCTTCTTCGAAATCCATTCAGGAATGCAGTCTTTACATCCATTTGCCAAATTTCATAATCATAAAATCGGCAATTGCTAACATGATTCGGACGGACTTAAGCATCGCTTCTGGTGAGAAGGTCTCATCGTAGTCAATCCCTTGAACTTGTCGAAAACCCTTTGCGACAAGTCGAGCTTTATAAACGATAACATTACCGTCGGCGTCGGTCTTCTTCTTGAAGATCCACTTGTTTTCTATTGCTTGCCTACCCTCGGGCAAGTCAACCAAAATCCATACTTTGTTTTCATACATGGATCCCATCTCAGATTTCATGGCCTCAAGCCATTTTGCGGAATCTGGGCTCACCATCGCTTCTTCATAGTTCGTAGGTTCATCATGATCTAGTAGCATGATTTCGAACAGGATTACCGTACCACTCAGTGCGGATCTTACTCTGGTTGATCTCGAGGTTACGTAGTAACTTGATCGAAGTTTCATGATCAACATCATCAACTTCCTCACTACTTGGTGTAGATGTCTCGAAACGGTTTCTGCGACAAACTACTTTCAAGTAAGGGAGAAGGTACAATTACCTCATCAAGTTCTACTTTCCTCCCTCACTTCTTTCGAGAGAAACTCCTTCTCTAGAAAGGATCCATTCTTAACAACGAATGTCTTGCCTTGGATCTGTGATAGAAGGTGTACCCAACTGTCTCCTTTGGGTATCCTATGAAGACACATTTCTCCGATTTGGGTTCGAGCTTATCGGGTTGAAGCTTTTTCACATAAGCATCGCATCCCCAAACTTTAAGAAAGCGACAACTTTGGTTTCTTGCTAAACCATAGTTCATAAGGTGTCGTCTCAGCGGTTTGGCGGTGTTCTATTCAGTGTGAATCGGCCGTCTCTAGAGCATAACCCCAAAGCGATAGCGGTAAATCTGTAAGAGACATCATAGATCGCACCATATCTAGTAAAGTCACGATTCTGACGTTCGGACACACCATTCTGTTGTGGTGTTCGGGTGGCGTGAGTTCTTGAAACTATTCGCATTGTTTCAAATGTAGACCAAACTCGTAACTCAAATATTCACCTCCACGATCGGATCGTAGAAATTTAATTTTCTTATTACGATGATTTTCAACTTCACTCTGAAATTCTTTGAACTTTTCAAATGTTTAGACTTATGTTTCATTAAGTAGATATACCCATATCTGCTTAAGTCATCTGTGAAGGTGAGAAAATAACGATATCCGCCACGAGCCTCAACATTCATCGGACCACATACATCTGTATGTATGATTTCCAACAAATCTGTTGCTCTCTCCATAGTACCGGAGAGCGGGGTTCTAGTCATCTTGCCCATGAGGCACGGTTACATAAGTGCCAAGTGATTCATAATCAAGTGACTCCAAAGTCCATCGATATGGAGTTTCTTCATCGCTTTACACCGATATGACCTAAGCGGCGATTGCCACAAATAAGTTGCACTATCATTATCAACTCTGCATCTTTTGGTTTCAACATTATGAATATGTGTATCACTACTATCGAGATTCATCAAAATAGACCACTCTTCAAGGGTGCATGACCATAAAGATATTACTCATATAAATAGAACAACCATTATTCTCTGATTTAAATGAATAACCGTCTCGCATCAAACAAGATCCAGATATAATGTTCATGCTCAGCGCGGGCACCAAATAACAATTATTTAGGTCTAAAACTAATCCGAAGGTAGATGTAGAGGTAGCGTGCCGACCGCGATCACATCGACTTTGGAACCATTTCCCAGCGCGCCGTCACCTCGTCCTTTGCGGTGTTAAGCAATCCGTAGTCCTGTTTGAGTTGCAAATATTAGCAGCAGAACCAGTATCAAATACCAGTGCTCTGCGAGCTCTAGTAAGGTACACATCAATAACATGTATATCACATATACCTTTGTTCACCTTGCCATCCTTCTTATCCGCCAAATACTTGGGGCAGTTCCGCTTCGATGACCGATCGCTTGCGGTAGAAGCACTCGATTTCAGGCTTAGGTCCGGACTTGGGTTTCTTCTCTGAGCAGCAACTTGCTTGCTGTTCTTCTTGAAGTTCCTTCTTCTTCCTTTGCCTTTCTTCTTGAAACTAGTGGTCTTATTGACCATCAACACTTGATGCTCCTTCTTGATTTCTACCTCCGCAGCCTTTAGCATTGCGAAGAGCTCGGTATAGTCTTTACTAACCCTTGCATATTATAGTTCATCACGAAGCCTTTGTAGCTTGGTGGCGGTGATTGAAGAATTACATCAATGACACAATCATCGGAAGATTAACTCCCAATTGTGTCAAGTGATTGTAGTACCCGGACATTACGAGTATGTGCTCACTTGAGAACTATTCTCCTCCATCTTGCAGCTATAGAACTTATTGGAGACTTCATATCTCTCAATCCGGGCATTACTTTGGAATATTAACTTCAACTCTGGAACATCTCATATGCTCCATAGCGTTCAAAAGCGTCGTTGAAGTCGGTTCTAAGCCGTAAAGCATGGCACCTTGAACTATAGAGTAGTCATCAGCTTTGCTCGCGGGACGTTCACAACATCTGGTGTTGCTCGATGGCAGGCACTGGCACCTAGCGGTGCATCGGGGCGTAACTCTTACGTGCAGCAATGAGGATAATCCTCGAGATTCACGGACCCGATCCGTGTAATTGCTACCATCATCTTTCAACTTTGCTTTCTCAAGGAGCGCATTAAAATTCAACGGAACAACAGCACGAGCCATCTATCTACAATCAAACATAAACAAGCAAGATACTATCGGTACTAAGTTCATGATAAATTTAAGTTCAATTAATCATATTACTTAAGAACTCCCACTTAGAAAGACATCTCTCTAGTCATCTAAGTGATCACGTGATCCAAATCAACTAAACCATAACCGATCATCACGTGAAATGGAGTAGTTTTCAATGGTGAACATCTTATGTTGATCATATCTACTATATGATTCACGCTCGACCTTTCGGTCTCCGTGTTCGAGGCCATATCTGCATATGCTAGGCTCGTCAAGTATAACCAGTATTCTGCGTGTGCAAAACTGGCTTGCACCCGTTGTAGATGGACGTGAGCTTATCACCCGATCATCACGTGGTGTGCAGGCACGACGAACTTTGGCAGCGGTGCATACTCGGGAGAACACTTCTTGATAATTTAGTGAGAGATCATCTTATAATGCTACCGTCAATCAAAGCAAGATAAGATGCATAAAGGATAAACATCACATGCAAATCAATATAAGTGATATGATATGGTCATCATCATCTTGTGCCGTGATCTCCATCTCTGCAGCACCACCATGATCACCATCGTCACCGGCGCGACACCTTGATCTCCATCGTAGCATCGTTGTCGTCTCGCCAATCTTATGCTTCTCGACTATCGCTACCGCTTAGTGATAAAGTAAAGCATTACGAAGCGATGCATTGCATACAATAAGCGACAACCATATGGCTCCAGCCGATTGCCGATAACCGGTTACAAAACATGATCATCTCATACAATAAAATATAGCATCACGTCTTGACCATATCACATCACAACATGCCTGCAAAAACAAGTTAGGCGTCCTCTACTTTGTTGTTGCAAATTTTACGTGGCTGCTACGGGCTTAAGCAAGAACCAGTCTCACCTCGCATCAAAACCACAGCGATACTTCGTCAAATAGACTCCGTTTAACCTTCTCAAGGACGGGCGTAGCCTTTTCAGTTCAACTAAAGTGAGAGAGAGACACCCACCAGTCACCTTTAAGCAGCGAGTGCTCGTGGCGGTGAAACCAGTCTCGCGTAAGCGTCTGGCGTAATGTCGGTCAGGGCGCTTCATCTCACAATACCGCTGAACCAAAGTATGACATGCTGGTAGGTAGTATGACTTGTATCGCCCACAACTCACTTGTGTTCTACTCGTGCAAAACATCAAACCATAAAAACCTAGGCTCGGATGCCCTTTGTTGGGGAGCGTAGTAATTTCAAAAATTTCCTCGCTACGCAAGATCATGGTGATGCATAGCGAGAGGGGAGAGTGTTGTCTCGTACCCTCGTAGACCCGAAGCGGAGCGATCTGGCGTAGAGGAAGTAGTCGTCGTTCTCCTCGCGATCCGACCGATCGGCGCCGTTACTCCGGCGCCCCGAGTTCTTGACACCGTACAGCTCGATGGCGTCCCTCGTACTCGATCCAGCCGAGTGTCGAGGAGAGTTCCGTCGGCCTGACGGCGTGGTGGCGATCTTGATGTTCTACGGCGCGAGCTTCGCCTAAGCAGCGACGATATGACCGAGGTGGAATATGGTGGAGGGGCACCGCTGCGGCTAAGAGCGATCCGTAGATCAAACTTGTGTGTTCTAGGGTGCCCCCTGCCCCGTATATAAAGGAGGGAGGGGGGTGCGGCCGGCCTAGGGAGGCGCTGGAGGAGTCCTACTCCCGGGAGTAGGACTCCCCCCCTTCTAGTTGGAGTAGGATTGGGGGAGGGAAGAGGAAGGCGCGCCCCCTCCTTGTCCTATTGGGACTAGGGGGGAGGCGCGGCCTGACCTGGCGGCCCCTCCTCTTCTCCCTCGAGGCCCACTAAGGCCCATTTAGTTCCCGGGGGTTCGGTAACCTCCGGTACTCGATAAATTCGATTTCACGGAACCATTCGAACTCAAATATAGGCTTCAATATATCAATCTTTATGTCTCGACCATTTGAGACTCCTCGTCATGTCGTGATCACATCCGGGACTCGAACTTCTTGGTACATCAAAATACATAAACTCATAATAGCATCGCCGAAACCTTAAGCGTGCGGACCCTACGGTTCGAGAACAATGTAGACATGACCGAGACCGTCTCGGTCAATAACCAATAGCGGGACCTGGATGCCCATATTGGTTCCTACATATTCTCTGAAGATCTTTATCGGTCGAGACCGCATAACAACATCGTTGTTCCCTTTGTCATCGGTATGTTACTTGCGAGATTCGATCGTCGGTATCAATACCTAGTTCAATCTCGTTACGGCAAGTCTCTTTACTCGTTCCGTAATACATCATCTCACAGCTAACTCATTAGTTGTAATGCTTGCAAGGCTTGATGATGTGTATTACCGAGAGGGCCGAAGATACCTCTCCGACAATCGGAGTGACAAAACCTAATCTCGAAATCGCCAACCCAACATCGCCTTTGGAGACACTGTAGTACTCCTTTATAATCACCCGATTCGTTGTGGCGTTTGGTAGCACCAAAGTGTTCCTCCGGTGGCAGGAGTTGCATAATCTCATAGTTACGAGGAACATGTATAAGTCATGGATAAAAGCGGTAGCAACATACTAAGCGATCGTGTGCTAAGCTAATGGAATGGGTCATGTCAATCAGATCATTCTACTAATGATGTGACCTTGTTAATCAAATAACAACTCCTTGTTCATGGTTAGGAAACATAACCATCTTTGATTAACAAGCTAGTCTAGTAGAGGCATACTAGTGACATCTTGTTTGTCTATGCATTCACACATGTATCATGTTTCGGTTAATACAATTCTAGCATGAATGATAAACATTTATCATGAAATAAGAAATAAATAATAACTTTATTATTGCCTCTAGGGCATATTTCCTTCACCCATAAGCGGAAGGGCGGCGTTTGCGAGGTAGGAGGTGCCTAGTTAGCATGACTGCATCACCTTGACCAGATCAATCTCCCTTGTTTGGAGGTCGAATCCGGCCCTGCTGTGATGCAGGCACGTCCTCGGGCGGCCCCAGTTGAGCCCTTGGTTGACCCACGACATCGAGTTGTTGTGGAGGTCCAGAGGCGGAAGGAGGCGGCCACGCTACTTGCCCCTTGGGCGGTGATGTAGAACCACTCCTGCTGCCACAATCCTGTTCCTCTTGGAAGGAACCTTCGAGCCCGAGGGCATCGACCTTCTTGCTTATAGTCGCCCGCCACACTCCTTCGGCCCCGATCATCTTGACTCCACCTTGAATGTTTTCAGCCACGGGCGAAGTGGGGATGGCGGAGGAAGGCCCATGAGACAATAATGAATGCGGAGATATGGAGGATGGACTCCGGGCCAAGTCGTGGAGGTTCAGCCCGTAGAAGAACAAGCCCCCTCACGAAAGGATCCGTCGGGAAGCCTAATCCAGGCGGAGGTGAGATCTGGCGACATATTCGCCGGGGCTCGGGGGCTGCACGGCCTGCCGAGGGCAGGCAACTGTCTTGAGACCGTGGGCGGTGCTTGGCCTCACGCCTTCAATATGTCCTCCTTACGTGGCGGAGGAGGCACCCACCGACCACTGGAGGTCGGGCCGGACATTCTTTGTGGATCCGGCGCTCGAGTCTGAAGCTCTTGGTGTTGGGCTGGGGAGGGAGGAAAGATTCGATCACGAGGTTGAAAGACAAGGACAGGCCTTGGTCCTCTTATAAAGGGAAATAATACCAAGGGCCGTCTCCGTGACCGTTGAATTCCCCTTGATAGAGGCGTGGCGGCAAGGAGCAGTTGGGTTACCGCCTTGCGTATTGATGAGGATCACGGAATAAAGGGAACACGATCTACCTTGACGGGGCGTGCCAAGGAAGCCGCTTTGCTAAGCGTCTTTGGGTGGAATAATAAAAACAATTCAAGCGAGGGCTTGGCTGCGGTGTGACATCACCTTTGCATAATCGTCGACAGATTGAATTAAGTGTGTATTTATTCTCTCTCGTTGGATTGTGGAAATTATTTTGCGAGTCGGACACTATCACGGTGTTCATTATCTTCTTGGATTATTCAAGGAGGAACCCGCCTTGCAATGCCGAACATTATACCGCCCGTACTTGCTCGTCATTGAACAACTGGTTGGGGAGCTCTTGAGGAGTCTGGACTAGGGGTGTCCGGACAACGGACTATCAATATCCGCGGACTCCGGACTACGAA
>JAHHZJ010000385.1:0-69241 GCA_021437245.1 Aegilops speltoides
ATTTCAAAAATTTCTACGCACACGCAAGATCATGGTGATGCATAGCAACGAGAGGGAGAGTGTTGTCTCGTACCCTCGTAGAACGAAGCGGAAGCGATCTGGCGTAGAGGAAGTAGTCGTCGTTCTCCTCGCGATCCAACCGATCCGGCGCCGTTACTCCGGCGCCTCCGAGTTCTTGACACACGTACAGCTCGGTGGCGCTCCTCGGGCTCCAATCGGTGAGAGCTTGGGGAGGAGAGTTTCGTCGACCTGACGGCGTGGTGGCGATCTTGATGTTCTACCCGCAGGGCTTTGCCTAAGCACCGCTTCTGATATGACCGAGGTGGATTATGGTGGAGGGGGCACCGCACACGGCTAAGAGCGATCTCAAGGATCAACTTGTGTGTTCTAGGGTGCCCCCTGCACCCGTATATAAAGGAGCAGGGGAGGGCGGCCGGCCCTAGGAGGCGCGCCAAGGGAGGAGTCCTCCTCCTGGTGGGAGTAGGACTCCCTTTCCTAATCCAACTAGGAAGGAGGAAGGGGAGCGAAGGAGAGGGAGAGGGAGAGGGAAAGGGGCGCGCCCCTCCTTGTCCTATTTGGACTCCCCACAGGGGGGCGCGCCACCACCCTGGTGCGGCCCTCTCTCTCCCTCTTGGCCCACTAAGGCCCATAACTTCCCGGGGGTTCGGTAACCCCTCGGCACTCCGGTTTTCTCCGGAAACTTCCGGAACCTTTCCGGTGTCCGAATATAGCCGTCAATATATCAATCTTTATGTCTCGACCATTTGAGACTCCTCGTCATGTCCGTGATCACATCCGGGACTCGAACTCCTTGGTACATCAAAATACATAAACTCATAATATAACCGTCGCCGAAACCTTAAGCGTGCGGACCCTACGGTTCGAGAACAATGTAGACATGACCGAGACCGTCTCGGTCAATAACCAATAGCGGGACCTGGATGCCCATATTGGTTCCTACATATTCTCGAAGATCTTTATCGGTCGGACCGCATAACAACATACATTGTTCCCTTTGTCATCGGTATGTTACTTGCGAGATTCGATCGTCGGTATCAATACCTAGTTCAATCTCGTTACGGCAAGTCTCTTTACTCGTTCCGTAATACATCATCTCACAGCTAACTCATTAGTTGTAATGCTTGCAAGGCTTAAGTGATGTGTATTACGAGAGGGCCGAGAGATACCTCTCCGACAATCGGAGTGACAAAACCTAATCTCGAAATCGCCAACCCAACATACGCCTTTGGAGACACTGTAGTACTCCTTTATAATCACCCGATTACGTTGTGACGTTTGGTAGCACCAAAGTGTTCCTCCGTAGCAGGAGTTGCATAATCTCATAGTTATAGGAACATGTATAAGTCATGGATAAGCGGTAGCAACATACTAAGCGATCGTGTGCTAAGCCAATGGAATGGATCATGTCAATCAGATCATTCAACTAATGATGTGACCTTGTTAATCAAATAACAACTCCTTGTTCATGGTTAGGAAACATAACCATCTTTGATTAACAAGCTAGTCAAATAGAGGCATACTAGTGACACTCTGTTTGTCTATATATTCACACATGTATTATGTTTCCGGTTAATACAATTCTAGCATGAATAATAAACATTTAACATGATATGAGGAAATAAATAATAACTTTATTATTGCCTCTAGGGCATATTTCCTTGATCTCCCACTTGCACTAGAGTCAATAATCTAGATCACATCACCATGTGATTAACGTCGATAGTTCACATCATCATGTGATTAACACCCATAGTTCACATCGCCATGTGACCAACACCCAAAGGGTTTACTAGATTCATAATCTAGTTCACATCGCTATGTGATTAACACCCAATGAGTATTAAGGTGTGATCATGTTTTGCTTGTGAGAGAATCTTAGTCAGCGAGTCTTTCACATTCGGATCCATTATGTACTTTGCAATTTTTTATGTCTACAATGCTCGCGATGCTACTCTAGCTAATTGCTCCCACTTTCAATATGTATCTAGATCGAGACTTAGAGTCATCGGATCGGTGTCAAAACTTGCATCGGCGTAACCCTTTCTGACCGAACCTTTTGTCACTTCCATAATCGAGAAACATATCCTTATTCCACTAAGGATAATTTTGACCGCTGTCGATGATCTACTCCTAGATCACTATTGTACTCCTTGCCAAACTCGGTGCAGGGTATACAATAGATCTGGTACACAGACATGGCATACTTTATAGAACCTATGGCCAAGGCATAGGGAATGACTTTCATTCTCTTTCTATCTTACGTCGTGGTGGGTTTTGAGTCTTACTCAATTTCACACCTTGTAACACAGGCAAGAACTCTTTCTTTGACTGTTCCATTTTGAACTACTTCAAAATCTTGTCAAGGTATGTGCTCATTGAAAAAAACTTATCAAGCGTTTTGATCTATCTCTATAGATCTTGATGCTCAATATGTAAGCAACTTCACGAGGTCTTTCTTTGAAAAACTTCTTTCAAACACTCCTTTATGCTTTGCAGAATAATTCTACATTATTTCCGATCTACAATATGTCATTCACATATACTTATCGAAATGGTGTAGTGCTCCCACTCACTTTCTAGTAAATACGAGGCTTCACTTTGCAAGTCTGTATAAACTATATCTTTGATCAACTTATCAAATCGTATATTCCAACTCGAGATGCTTGCACCAGTCCATAGATGCACATTTTGTTAACACCTTTAGGATCGACAAAACCTCTTGGTTGCATCACATACAACTCTTCTTTAATAACTCCATTAAGGAATGCAGTTTTGTTTATCCATTTGCGATTTCATAAAATCGGCAATTGCTAACATGATTCGGACAGACTTTTAAGCATCGATACGAGTGAGAAAATCTATTCAACATCTTGAACTTTGTCAAAAACCTTTTTCGACAAGTCTAGCTTTGTAGATAGTAACACTACTATCAGCGTCCGTCTTCCTCTTGAAGATCCATTTATTTTCTATGGCTTGCCGATCATCGGGCAACTCCACCAAAGTCCACACTTTGTTCTCATACATGGATCTCATCTCAGATTTTATGGCCTCAAGCCATTTCGCGGAATCTGGGCTCATCATCGCTTCCTCATAGTTCGTAGGTTTATCATGGTCTAGTACCATGACTTTCAGAACAGGATTACCGTACCACTCTGGTGCGGATCTCACTCTGTTTTACCTACGAGGTTCGGTAGTAACTTGATCTGAAGTTATATGATCATCATCATTAGCTTCCTCACTAATTGGTATAGTAGTCACAAGAATAGATTTCTGTGATGAACTAATTTCCAATAATGAAACAGGTACAATTACCTCATCAAGTTCTACTTTCCTCCCACTCACTTCTTTCGAGAGAAACTCCTTCTCCAGAAAGGATCCATTTATTAACAACGAATATTTTGCCTTTGGGCTGTGATAGAAGGTGTACCCAACAATTTCCTTTGGGTATTCTATGGAGACGCACTTCTCGATTTGGGTTTGAGCTTATCGGGATGAAACTTTTTCACATAAGTATCGCAGCCCCAAACTTTAAGAAAGCGACAACTTTGGTTTCTTGCTAAACCACAGTTCATATTGTCGTCTCAGCAGTTTAGATGGTGCCCTATTTAGCGTGAATGCAGCTGTCTCTAATGCATGATCCCAAAATGATATTGGTAAATCGGTAGAAACATCATAGATTGTACTACATCCAATAAAATACGGTTATGACGTTCGGACACACCATTACGATGTGGTGTTCGGTGGCATGAATTTGTGAAACTATTCCACATTGTTTTAATTGAAGACCAAACTCGTAACTCAAATATTTGTCTCCATGATCAGATCGTAGAAACCTTATTTTCTTGTCACGATGATTTTTCCACTTCACTCTGAAATTCTTTGAACCTTTCAACTATTTCATACTTATGTTTCTTCAAGTAGATATACCCATATCTGCTCAAATCATCTGTGAAGGTCAGAAAATAACGATACCCTTGTGAGCCTTAACACTCATTGGATCGCATACATCGGTATGTATTATTTCCAATAAGTCGGTTGCTCGCTCCTTTGTTCGGAGAGCGGAGTCTTAGTCATCTTGCCCATGAGGCATGGTTACAAGCATCAAGTGATTCATAATCAAGTGATTCCAAAATCCCATCGGCATGGAGTTTCTTCATCGCTTTACCCATTACGACCTAAGCGGCGATTGCCACAAATAAGTTGCACTATCATTATTAACTTTGCATCTTTTGGTTTTAATATTATGAATATGTGTATCACTACGATCGAGATCCAATGAACCATTTTCATTGGGTGTGTAACCATATAAGGTTTTATTCATGTAAGCAGAACAACAGTTTATTCTATTACTTCAATGAATAACCGTATTGCAATAAACACGATCAAATCATATTCATGCTCAGCGCAAACACCAAATAACATTTATTTAGGTTCAACACTAATCCCGAAAGTATAGGGAGTGTGCGATGATGATCATATCAATCTTGAAACTACTTTCAACATACATCGTCACTTCACCCTTAACTAGTTTACATTTTATACGCAACTCCGTTTGAGTTACTACTCTTAGCAAGCTGAACCAGTACCAAATACCGAGGGGTTGCTATAAACACTAGTAAAGTACACATCAATAACATGTATATCAAATATACCTTTGTTTACTTTGCCATCCTTCTTATCCGCCAAATACTTGGGGTAGTTACGCTTCGATAAACAGTCCCTTTGCGGTAGAAGCACTTAGTCTCGAGGCTTAGGTCGGACTTGGGCTTCTTCATGAGCAACAACTTGCTAGCCGTTCTTCTTGAAGTTCCTTCTATCACTTTGCCCTTTTCTTGAAACTAGTGGTCTTGTTAACCATCAACACTTGATGTTCTTTCTTGATTTCTACCTTCATCGATTTCATCATCATGAAAAACTCGGGAATCATTTTCATCATCCCTTGCATACTATAGTTCATCACGAAGTTCTACTAACTTGGTGATGGTGACTAGAAGAATTCATCAATCACTATCTTATCGGAAGATTAACTCCCACTTGATTCAAGCGATTGAAGTACTCAGACAATCTGAGCACATGCTCACTAGTTGAGCGATTCTCCTCCATCTTTTAGGTATAGAACTTGTTGAAGACTTTATATCTCTCAACTCGGGTATTTGCTTGAAATATTAACTTCAACTCCTGGAACATCTCATATGGTCCATGACGTTCAAAACGTCTTTGAAGTCCTGATTCTAAGCCGTTAAGCATGGTGCACTTAAACTATCAAGTAGTCATCATATTGAGCTAGATAAACGTTCATAACGTCTGCATCTGCTCCTGCAATAGGTTTGTCACCTAGCGGTGCATTAAGGACATAATTCTTCTGTGCAGTAATGAGGATTAACCTCAGATCACGGATCAAATCCGCAACATTGCTACTAACATTTTTCAACACAGTTTTCTCTAGGAACATATCAAAAATAAACATATGAAAGCAATAACGCAAGCTATTGATCTACAACATAATTTCCAAAATACTACCAGGACTAAGTTCATGATAAATTAAAGTTCAATTAATCATATTACTTAAGAACTCCCACTTAGATAGACATCCCTCTAATCCTCTAAGTGATCACGTGATCCAAATCAACTAAACCATAACCGATCATCACGTGAGATGGAGTAGTTTTCAATGGTGAACATCACTATGTTGATCATATCTACTATATGATTCACGCTCGACCTTTCGGTCTCCGTGTTCCGAGGCCATATCTGCATATGCTAGGCTCGTCAAGTATAACTTGAGTATTCGCGTGTGCAAAACTGGCTTGCACCGTTGTAGATGGACGTGAGAGCTTATCACACCCGATCATCACGTGGTGTCTCGACACGACGAACTTTGGCAGCGGTGCATACTCGGGAGAACACTTCTTGATAATTTTAGTGAGAGATCATCTTAAAATGCTACCGTCAATCAAAGCAAGATAAGATGCATAAAGGATAAACATCACATGCAATCAATATAAGTGATATGATATGGCCATCATCTCCTTGTGCTTGTGATCTCCATCTCGAAGCACCATCATGATCACCATCGTCACCGGTGCGACACCTTGATCTCCATCGTAGCATCGATGTCGTTTCGCCATCTATTGCTTCTCGACTATCGCTACCGCTTAGTGATAAAGTAAAGCAATTACAGGCGTTGCATTTCATACAATAAGCGACAACCATATGGCTCCTGCCGATTGCCGATAACTTAGGTTACAAAACATGATCATCTCATACAATAAAATATAGCATCACGTCTTGGCCATATCACATCACAACATGCCTGCAAAAACAAGTTAGGCGTCCTCTACTTTGTTGTTGCAAATTTTACGTGGCTGCTACGGGCTTAAGCAAGAACCAATCTCACCTCGCATCAAAACCACAATGATACTTCGTCAAATAGACTCCGTTTTAACCTTCTCAAGGACCGGGCGTAGCCTTTTCAGTTCAACTAAAGTGAGAGGCAGATCACCCGCCAACCACCTTTAAGCACGAGTGCTCGTAGCAGTGAAACCAGTCTCGCGTAAGCGTCTGGCGTAATGTCGGTCGGGCGCTTCATCTCACAATACCGCTGAACCAAAATATGACATCTTTGGTAGGTAGTATGACTTGTATCGCCCACAACTCACTTGTGTTCTACTCGTGCAAAACATCAAACCATAAAAACCTAGGCTCGGATGCCTTTGTTGGGGAGCGTAGTAATTTCAAAAATTTCCTCGCTGCGCAAGATCATGGTGATGCATAGCGAGAGGGAGAGTGTTGTCTCGTACCCTCGTGAGACCGAAGCGGAAGCGATCACAGCGTAGAGGAAGTAGTCGTACGTTCTCCTCGCGATCAACCGATCCAGCGCCGTTACTCGGCGCCTCCGAGTTCTTGACACACGTACAGCTCGGTGGCGCTCCTCGGGCTCCAATCCAATAGAGCTTGGGGAGGAGAGTTCGTCGACCACGACGGCGTGGTGGCGATCTTGATGTTCTACGGCGGCGAGGCTTTGCCTAAGCACTTCTGATATGACCGAGGTGGATTATGGTGGAGGGGCACCACACACGGCTAAGAGCGATCTCAAGGATAAACTTGTGTGTTCTAGGGTGCCCCTGCCCCGTATATAAAGGAGCAAGGGGAGGGCGGCCGGCCCTAGGAGGCGCAAAGGGAGGGAGTCCTCCTCCTAGTGGGAGTAGGACTCCCTTTCCTAGTCAACTAGGAAGGAGGAAGGGGAAGGAAGGAGAGGGAGGGAGAGAGAAGGGGGTCGCGCCCCCTCCTTGTCCTATTCGGACTCCCACAGAGGCGCCACCTCTGGTGCGGCCTCTCTCTCCCTCTTGGCCCACTAAGGCCCATAACTTCCCGGGGGTTCGGTAACCCCTCCGGCACTCCGTTTTCTCCGGAAACTTAGGAACCTTTCGGTGTCGAATATAGCCGTCAATATATCAATCTTTATGTCTTGACCATTTGAGACTCCTCGTCATGTCCGTGATCACGTCAGGGACTCGAACTCCTTGGTACATCAAAAAAATAAACTCATAATATAACCGTCATGAAACCTTAAGCGTGTGGACCCTACGGTTCGAGAACAATGTAGACATGACCGAGACCGTCTCGGTCAATAACCAATAGCGGGACCTGGATGCCCATATTGGTTCCTACATATTCTCGAAGATCTTTATCGGTCGGACCGCATAACAACATCGTTGTTCCTTTGTCATTGGTATGTTACTTGCCGAGATTCGATCGTCGGTATCAATACCTAGTTCAATCTCGTTACGGCAAGTCTCTTTACTCGTTCCGTAATACATCATCTCACAGCTAACTCATTAGTTGTAATGCTTGCAAGGCTTAAGTGATGTGTATTACCGAGAGGGCCAGAGATACCTCTCAGAGCAATCGGAGTGGCAAAACCTAATCTCGAAATCGCCAACCCAACATCGCCTTTGGAGACACTGTAGTACTCCTTTATAATCACCCGATTCGTTGTGACGTTTGGTAGCACCAAAGTGTTCCTCCGATGGCAGGGAGTTGCATAATCTCATAGTTATAGGAACACATATAAGTCATGGATAAAAGCAGTAGCAACATACTAAACGATCGTGTGCTAAGCCAATGGAATGGGTCATGTCAATCAGATCATTCAACTAGTGATGTGACCTTGTTAATCAAATAACAACTCCTTGTTCATGGTTAGGAAACATAACCATCTTTGATTAACATGCTAGTCAAGTAGAGGCATACTAGTGACACTCTGTTTGTCTATATATTCACACATGTATTATGTTTCGGTTAATACAATTCTAGCATGAATAATAAACATTTATCATGATATGAGGAAATAAATAATAACTTTATTATTGCCTCTAGGGCATATTTCCTTCAGGGTTAACAGGCCAGAAATGGGCTGACTCTTGCCATGGGCTGAATTTGGCCCATTAGGGTAACAGGCCAGTAACGGGCCGACTCTTGCCATGGGCCGAATTTGTCCCATTAGGGGAACAGGCCGGTAATGGGTCGACTCTTGACATGGGATGAATTTGGCCCATTAGAACAGACCGATGTGGGCGGAAATAATCGAGGGCCAAAAGGCCCAAGAGCGTATGGGCCGTCAATAGGCGAAAGCTAACACGGGTGAAGCGGCCCATGTAAATCACAGGCCGTTAACGGGTACAAAGAAAATTACTGTTCATTATGGGCTAGAGTCACCGTGGGCTGTAAAGGGCGAAAGATCTGAAAGGCCTCATATGGGCTGAAAAGGCGTAAATGGGCCATACATGGGCGAAAGTGAAATGGGCTGGTGTTATATTGACGGCCCACATGGCGTTGTTGGGCGATTTCCTTTAGGGCCCTAACGGGCGTCGATTAAGGGCCGTAAAATGGGCTATTTGTGAAGGACCGTTAATAGGCTTTTCATGGGACAGCCGTTAACTTTTGACCAAGTCAAGCGAATTCGACTTTGTAAGCTAAATGGGCGATGGTGGGCGTGGCACGTATCGACATATCATAGGCGCCTACTCGACCCAGCGGCGGTGACCGTCTTTCGTCCGGCCAATAAAATTTTACGTGGAAATTTCCCATTGGTTGGGACTGTTAATGGGTTATCGGATCCAAAACCCGGCCCGATAGCTTAACGACGTTCCGTTATGGTGGATGCCACGTGTTAGTCACCCTTGACAAAAGCACTTCTGTGACACGCGATTTATCGTCAAGGAAGTGGACACTTCCGTGATGATAATTTCGGTAATGTCATGGAACACTTCTACGACAGCACAGGTGAGGGAGTCCTGGACTAGGGGGTGTCCGGACAGCCGGACTATCATCGTCAGCCGGACTCCAAGACTATGAAGATACAAGATTGAAGACTTCGTCCCGTGTCCGGATGGGACTTTCCTTGGCGTGGAAGGCAAGCTTGGCGATATGGATATGTAGATCTCCTACCATTGTAACCGACTCTGTGTAACCCTAGCCCCCTCCGGTGTCTATATAAACCGGAGGGTTTTAGTCCGTAGGACACAACAACCATTACAACAATCATACCATAGGCTAGCTTCTAGGGTTTAGCCTCCTTGATCTCGTGGTAGATCCACTCTTGTACTACCCATATCATCAATATCAATCAGCGGGAGTAGGGTTTTACCTCCATCGAGAGGGCCCGAACACAGGTAAAAACATCGTGTCCTTGTCTCTGTTACCATCCGCCTAGGCATACGATTCGGGACCCCCTACCGAGATCCGCGGTTTGACACCAACATTGGTGCTTTCATTGAGAGTTCCTGCGTATGCGTCACCGATAGGCTTGATGGCTTCTTCAATCAACAACAACGCCGTCCAGGGTGAGACTTTCCTCCCCGGACAGATCTTCGTGATCGGCGGCTTTGCGCTGCGGGCCAATTCACTTGGCCATCTGGAGCAGATTGAAAGCTACGCCCCTGGCCATCAGGTCAGGTTTGGAAGCCTAAACTTCACGGCCGACATCCGCGGAGACTTGATCTTCAATGAATTCGAGCCACAGCCGAGCGTGTCGCGCTGTCATGATGGGCATGATTTAGCTCTGCCGCCGGACAGTGCCTTGGAGGCCGCACACGAGTCCTCTCTGATCCATAGTTCGGAGCAGACCGCACAGATCGAGGACAGGTGGCTGGACACCGCCTCGGGAGCTGCAACTTCTACGGCGATGGAGCCAAATACTGACCTTGTCCCTTATAAAGCTCGTGACTCGAGACGCCGGACTCTGAATCTCCTGCGCCCCTTGTCGAATTCGATTGGGCGCCCGATCATGGAGTTCACCGCCGCGGACATCTTTCGGCACTCACCCTTTGGCGACATCCTAAATTAGCTAAAGCATCTCGTTATCGGAGAACCTGGCGAACTGCGGTCGAGGATGGTTGGGATCTTGGACGACGAAGAAATTCAAAGCCCACCCACCACCCACTTTGTAGCCACTTGTAGGCGATCTAACCAACATGCTAGACTACGACTCCGAAGACATCGGCGGTATGGGCGATGGCAGCGAGGCGATCAAAGCTCAGCGCCTCACAGGGCCTTTGGAAGACCACCTCGTCATACGACATATACATGGTGGACACCCCAAAGGATGGGGACGGCGAAGAAGCAGCGGAGGCAGATTCTGCTAAGAAACAGCCCAAGCGCCGACGTCAGCGGTGCCGCTCTAAATCCCGCCACAGTAAGAATGGAGATTCCGGCACCGGAGACAATAACACCCCAGAGAGTGCTGAAGACAACCCCCTCTAGCAAGATTCAGCACAGGAGGTGAAGGAAATATGCCCTAGAGGCAATAATAAAGTTATTATATATTTCCTCATATCATGATAAATGTTTATTATTCATGCTAGAATTGTATTAACCGGAAACATAATACATGTGTGAATATATAGACAAACAGAGTGTCACTAGTATGCCTCTACTTGACTAGCTTGTTAATCAAAGATGGTTATGTTTCCTAACCATGAACAAGGAGTTGTTATTTGATTAACAAGGTCACATCATTAGTTGAATGATCGATTGACATGACCCATTCCATTAGCTTAGCACACGATCGTTTAGTATGTTGCTCTGCTTTTATCCATGACATATACATGTTCCTATAACTATGAGATTATGCAACTCCGTTTACGGAGGAACACTTTGGGTGCTACCAAGCGTTACAAGCGTAAGCTGGGTAATTATAAAGGAGTACTACAGGTGTCTCCAAAGGCGGATGTTGGGTTGGCGTATTTGAGATTAGGCTTTGTCACTCCGATTGTCGGAGAGGTATCTCTGGGCCCTCTCGGTAATGCACATCACTGAAGCCTTGCAAGCACTACAACTAATGAGTTAGTTGTGAGATGATGTATTACGGAGCGAGTAAAGAGACTTGCGATAGCGAGATTGAACTAGGTATTGGATACTGGCGATCGAATCTCGGGCAAGTAACATACCGATGACAAAGGAACAACGTATGTTGTTATGCGGTCGACCGACAAAGATCTTCGTAGAATATGTAGGAACCAATATGGGCATCAGGTCCGCTGTTGGTTATTGACCGTGAATAGTTCTAGGTCATGTCGCATTGTTCTCGAACCGTAGGGTCCATGCGCTTAAGGTTTCGATGGCGGTTATTATGAGTTTATGTATTTTGATGTACGAAGGAGTTGAGTCCGGATGTGATCACGGACATGACGAGAGTCTCGGAATGGTCGAGACATAAAGATTGATATATTGGAAGCCTATGTTTGGAGTTGGAATGGTTCGTGGCGCGGAATTCTGAGAATCTTAGGGAGGTTCTGGAACCCCGGGAGGTAAATGGGCCTCGATGGGCCCTAGTGGAAAGGAGAAAGGGGCCAGCCCTAGTGGGCGCGCCTCCCCCTTCCTAGTCCTATTAGGACTAGGAGAGAGGGCGCCCCCTCTCTCTCTTTCCCCTCAGGAATCCTAGTCCAACTAGGATTGGGGAATCCTACTCCGGAGGAGGAGTAGGACTCCCAGTAGCGCCTCCCTTGGCGCATGGCCCCTCCCCTTGGCTCCTTTATATCTGAGGCGGGGGGCACCTTGGAACGAACAAGTTGATCGTGAGATCGTTCCTTAGCCGTGTCGGTGCCCCCTCCACCATATTCCACCTCGGTTATACCGTCGCGAAGCTTAAGCGAAGCCTGCGCAGTGAAACATCAAGATCGTCCTGCGCCGTCGTCTTGTGGAACTCTCCTCGACACTCGGCTGGATCGGTCTGAGGGGCGTCATCGAGCTGTCGTGTGTCAAGAACTCGGCGCGAGAATGGCGCGGGATCGGTCGGATCGCGAGGAGAGCGTCGACTACTTCCTCTCGTTGTGATCGCTTCGCCGGGTCTCTGAGTGCGTAGACAACACTCTCCCCTCTCGTTGCTATATATCACCATGATCTTGCGTGTGCGTAGGAAAATTTTGAAATTACTCGTTCCCCAGCGGTGGCATCGAGCCAAGTTTTTTCTATGGTTTGATGTTTTGAGTAGAACACAAGTGAGTTGTGGGCGATACAAGTCATACTACCTACCAGCATGTCATACTTTGGTTCAGCGGTATTGTGAGATGAAGCGGCCGGACCGACATTACTGCGTGCGCTTCTGCGAGACTGGTTTCACCGCTTCTGAGCACTCGTTGCTTAAAGGTATTGGCGGGTGTCTGTCTCTCTCACTTTAGTTGAACCGAGTGTGGCTCGCCCGGTCCTTGAGAAGGTTAAAGCGGAGTCTATTTGTGAAATATCGTTGTGGTTTTGATGCGTAGGTGAGACTGATTCTTGCTTAAGCCCGTAGCAGCCACGTAAAATTTGCAACAACAAAGTAGAGGGCGTCTAACTTGTTTTGCGGGGCATGTTGTGATGTGATATGGTCAAGGCGTGATGATATATTTTATTGTATGAGATGATCATGTTTTGTAACGAAGTTATCGACAATGGCTGGAGCCATATGGTTGTCGCTTTATTGTATGCAATGCAATGCCTGTAATGCTTTACTTTATCACTAAGCGGTAGCGATAATCGTAGAAGCATAAGTTTGGCGAGGCGACAACGATGCTATGATGGAGATCAAGGTGTCGCGCGGTGGCGATGGTGATCATGGTGGTGCTTTGCGGAGATGAAGATCACGAAGCACAAGATGATGATGACCATATCATATCACTTATATTGATTTGCATGTGATGTTTATCCTTTTATGCATCTTATCTTGCTTTGATTGCGGTAGCATTATAAGATGATCTCTCACTAAATTATCAAGAAGTGTTCTCCGAGTATGCACCGTTGCCAAAGTTAAATCGTGCCCGGACACCACGTGATGATCGGGTGTGATAAGCTCTCGTCCATCTAGCAGGTGCAAGCCAGTTTTGCACCATGAGAATACTCGGGTTATACTTGCGAGCCTAGCATATGCGAGATATGGCCTCGGAACACGAGACCGAAAGGTCGGCGTGAATCATATAGTAGATATGATCAACATAAGATGTTCACCATTGAAAACTACTCCATTTCACGTGATGATCGGTTATGGTTTAGTTGATTTGGATCACGTGATCACTTAGATGACTAGAGATGTCTATCTAAGTGGGAGTTCTTAAGTAATATGATTAATTGAACTTTAATTTATCATGAACTTAGTCTGGTAGTATTTTGCAAATTATGTTGTAGATCAATAGCTCGCGTTGTTGCTTTCATATGTTTGTTTTTGATATGTTCCTAGAAAATTGTGTTGAAAAATGTTAGTAGCAATGATGCGGATTCGATCCGTGATCGGAGGTTTATCCTCATTGCTGCCTGAAGAATTATGTCCTTAATGCACGCTAGGTGACAGACCTATTGCAGGAAGCGGATGCAAGCGTTATGAATGTTTGGCTAGCTCAATATGATGACTACTAGATAGTTTAAGTGCACCATGCTTAACAGCTTAGAATCGGGACTTCAAAGATGTTTTGAACATCATGGACCATATGAGATGTTCGAGGAATTGAAGTTAATATTTCAAGCAAATACCGAGTTGAGAGATATGAAGTCTCCAACAAGTTCTATAGCTAAAAGATGGAGGAGAATCGCTCAACTAGTGAGCATGTGCTCAGATTATGCAGGTACTACAATCGCTTGAATCAAGTGGGAGTTAATCTTCTAGATAAGATAGTGATTGTGAGAATTCTCTAGTCACCACCACCAAGTTAGTAGAACTTCGTGATGAACTATAGTATGCAAGGGATGGCGAAAGCGATTCGAGCTCTTCGTGATGTTGAAATCGGCGAAGGTAGAAATCAAGAAAAACATCAAGTGTTGATGGTAGACAAGACCACTAGTTTCAAGAAAAGGGCAAAGGAAAGAAAGGGAACTTCAAGTAGATTGACAAGCAAGTTGTCACTCCCACGAAGAAACCAAAAGCTGAACCAAAGCACTGGCCGAGTGCTTACTTTGCAAAGGAAATGGTCCTTTGGAAGCGGAACTGCCCTAAATATTTGGTGGATAAGAAGGATGGCAAAGTGAAAGAGGTATATTTGATATCAGGTGTTTGATGTGTGCTTTACTAGTGTTTATAGCAACCCCTCGGTATTTGGTACTGGTTCGGTTGCTAAGAGTAGTAACTTCGAAGCAGGAGTTGCAGAATAAGCGAAACTAGTTAAGGGTGAAGTGACGATGTGTGTTGAAAGTAGTTTCAAGATTGATATGATCATCATCGCACACTCCCTATACTTTCGGGATTAGTGTTGAACCAAAATAAATGTTATTTTGTGTTTCGTTGAGCATGAATATGATTTGATCATGTTTATTGCAATCTGGTTATTCATTTAAGTAAGAGAATAAATTATTGTTACTGTTTACATGAATAAAACCTAATATGGTTACACCCAATGAAAATGGTTCATTGGATCTCGATCGTAGTGATACACATATTCATAATATTGAAACCAAAAGATGCAAAGTTAATAATGATAGTGCAACTTATTTGTGGCCTTGCCGTTTAGAGTCATATTGGTGTAAAGCGCATGAAGAAACTCCATCTTGATGGGATTTTGGAATCACTTGATTATGAATCACTTGATGCTTGTGAACCATGCCTCATGGGCAAGATGACTAAGACTCCGTTCTCGGAACGATGGAGCGAGCAATGACTTATTGGAAATAATACATACCGATGTATGCGATCCAATGAGTGTTAAGGCTCATGATGCGTATCGTTATTTTCGACCTTCACAGATGATTTGAGCAGATATGGGTATATCTACTTGATGAAACATAAGTGCTGAAATAGTTGAAAGGTTCAAAGAATTTGAGTGAAGTGGAAAAATCATCGTAACAAGAAAATAAAGTTTACGTGATCGATCACGAGCGAACATTTGATTCTGAGTTTGGTCTTCAATTAAAACAATGTGGAATAGTTTCACAGCTCCGCCACAGAACACCACAATGTTATGGTGTGTCCAAACATCGTAACCGCACTTTATTGGATATAATGCAATCTATGATGTTTCTTACCGATTTACCAATATCGTTTTGGGATCATGCATTAGAGACAGCTGCATTCACGTTAAATAGGGCACCATCTAAATCCGTTGAGGCGACACTATATGAGCTGTGGTTTAGCAAGAAACCAAAGTTGTCGTTTCTTAATGTTTGGGACTCGATGCTTATGTGAAAAAGTTTCATCTGATAAGCTCGAACCCAAATCGAATGCGTCTTCATAGAATACTCAAAGGAAATTGTTGGGTACACCTTCTATCACAGATCCGAAGGCAAGATATTAGTTGCTTAAGATGGATCCTTTCTAGAAGGAGTTTCTCTCGAAAGAAGTGAGTGGGAGGAAAGTAGAACTTGATGAGGTAATTGTACCTTCTCCCTTACTTGAAAGTAGTTAAATCGCGAAACCAGTTTACGAGACACCTACACCAAGTAGTGAGGAAGTTGATGATGTTGATCATGAAACTTGAGATCAAGTTACTCTGAGAACCTCGTAGATCAACGAGTAAGATCCGCACGAGTGATGCGGTAATCCTGTTACGGAAGTCATGCTACTAGATCATGATGAACCTCACGAACTATGAAGAAGCGATGGTGAGCCAGATTCATAAAATGGCTTGAGGCCATGAAATCGAGATGGGATCCATGTATGAAAACAAAGTATGGACTTTGGTTGACTTGCCGAGGTAGGCAAGCAATAGAAAACAAGTGGATCTTCAAGAAGAAAGGCGTGAGCGGTAATATTCTTGTCTATAAAGCTCGACTTATGCAAAAGGTTTCGGCAAGTTCAAGGGATTGACTACGATGAGACCTTCTCACCCGTAGCGATGCTTAAAGTCCGTCCGAATCATGTTAGCAATTACGCATTTATGATTATGAAATTTGGCAAATGGATGTAAAGCGCATTCTGAATGGATTTACGGAAGAAGAGTTGTATATGATGCAACGAGAAGGTTTTATCGATCCAAAGGGAGCTAACAAAGTATGCAAGCTCGAGAGATCCATCTATGGACTGGTGCAAGCATCTCGGAGTTGGAATAAGCGCTTTGATAGTGTGATCAAAGCATTTGGGTTTATCTGAGACTTTTGGAAGCTTTGTATTTACAAGAAAGTGAGTGGGAGCTCTGTAGCATTTACGATATTATATGTGGATGACATATTGCTGATCGGAAATGATATAGAATTCTGGATAGCATAAAGGGATACTTGAATAAGAGTTTTTCAATGAAAGACCTCGGTGAAGCTGCTTACATATTGGGCATTAAGATCTATAGAGATAGATCAAGGCGCTTAATTGGACTTTCACAAAGCACATACCTTGACAAAGTTTTGAAGAAGTTCAAAATGGATCAAGCAAAGAAAGAGTTCTTGCATGTGTTACAAGGTGTGAAATTGAGTAAGACTCAAAACCCGACCACAATGAGAAGATAGAAAGAGAATGAAAGTCATTCACTATGCCTTGGCCATAGTTTCTATAAAGTATGCCATCTTGTGTGCGGATCTATTGTTTACCACCTTTGAGTTTGGCAAGGGGTACAATAGTGATCTAGGAGTAGATCCTTTGGACAGCGGTCAAAATTATCCTTAGTAGAATAAGGATATGTTTCTCGATTATGGAAGTGACAAAGGTTAGGTAAGTAAAGGGTTACGTCGATGCAAGTTTTGACACGATCGGATGACTCTAAGTCTCGATCTAGATACATATTGAAAGTGGGAGCAATTAGCTAGAGTAGCCGTGCGAGCATTGTAGACATAGAAAAATTGCAAAATACATAGCGGATCTGAATGTGAAAGACCGTTGACTAAGACTCTCTCACAAGCAAAACATGATCACACCTTAGTACTCTTTGGGTGTTAATCACATAGCGATGTGAACTAGATTCTGAATATAGTAAACCCTTTGGGTGTTGGTCACATGGTGATGTGAACTATGGGTGTTAATCACATGATGATGTGAACTATCAATGTTAATCACATGGTGATGTGATCTAGATTATTGACTCTAGTGCAAGTGGGAGGCTGAAGGAAATATGCCTAGAGGCAATAATAAAGTTATTATATATTTCCTCATATCATGATAAATGTTTATTATTCATGCTAGAATTGTATTAACAGGAAACATAATACATGTGTGAATATATAGACAAGCAGTGTCACTAGTATGCCTCTACTTGACTAGCTTGTTAATCAAAGATGGTTATGTTTCCTAACCATGAACAAGGAGTTGTTATTTGATTAACAAGGTCACATCATTAGTTGAATGATCGATTGACATGACCCATTCCATTAGCTTAGCACCACGATCGTTTAGTATGTTGCTCTGCTTTTATCCATGACATATACATGTTCCTATAACTATGAGATTATGCAACTCCGTTTACGGAGGAACACTTTGGGTGCTACCAAGCGTTACAAGCGTAAGCTGGGTAATTATAAAGAGTACTACTGGTGTCTCCAAAGGCGGATGTTGGGTTGGCGTATTTGAGATTAGGCTTTGTCACTCCGATTGTCGGAGAGGTATCTCTGGGCCCTCTCGGTAATGCACATCTTTGAAGCCTTGCAAGCACTACAACTAATGAGTTAGTTGTGAGATGATGTATTCGGAGCGAGTAAAGAGACTTGCGATGCGAGATTGAACTAGGTATTGGATACCAAGCGATCGAATCTCGGGCAAGTAACATACCGATGACAAAGGAACAACGTATGTTGTTATGCGGTCTGACCGACAAAGATCTTCGTAGAATATGTAGGAACCAATATGGGCATCAGGTCCGCTGTTGGTTATTGACCGTGAATAGTTCTAGGTCATATCGCATTGTTCTCGAACCGTAGAGTCCATGCAGCAAGGTTTCGATGGCGGTTATTATGAGTTTATGTATTTTGATGTACGAAGGAGTTGAGTCCGGATGTGATCACGGACATGGCGAGGAGTCTCGGAATGGTCGAGACATAAAGATTGATATATTGGAAGCCTATGTTTGGAGTTGGAATGGTTCGAGGCGGCGAATTCTGAGAATGCAGGGAGGTTACGGAACCCCGGGAGGTAAATGGGCCTCGATGGGCCCTAGTGGAAAGGAGAAAGGGCCAGCCCTGGTGGTGGCGCCTCCCCCTTCCCTAGTCCTATTGGGACTAGGAGAGAAGGCGGCCCCCTCTCTCTCTTTCCCCTCAGGAATCCTAGTCCAACTAGGATTGGGGAATCCTACTCCCAGAGGAGTAGGACTCCAGCAGCGCCTCCCTTGGCCGCCGGCCCCCTCCCCCTTGGCTCCTTTATATACGGGGGCAGGGGGGCACCTTGGAACGAACAAGTTGATCGTGAGATCGTTCCTTAGCCGTGTCGGTGCCCCCTCCACCATATTCCACCTCGGTTATCCGTCATGAAGCTTAAGCGAAGCCCTGCGCGTGAAACATCAAGATCGTCCTGCGCCGTCGTCTTGTGGAACTCTCCCTCGACACTCGGCTGGATCGAGATCTGAGGGCGTCATCGAGCTGTCGTGTGTCAAGAACTTGGGCGCCCGAATGCTGGCGCGGGATCGGTCGGATCGCGAGGAGAGCGTCGACTACTTCCTCTCGTTGTGATCGCTTCGCCGGGTCTCTGAGTGCGTAGACAACACTCTCCCCTCGTTGCTATATATCACCATGATCTTGCGTGTGCGTAGGAAAATTTTTGAAATTACTCGTTCCCCAGCAGGGAGGGCGGGGAAGCCAGCCCTCGAGAGAAGCGGCGGAGCGAGGAAGGCGAAGACTACATGCCTCCCTCGGGAGGCGAGGCAAGCCTCAGCGGCAGCGAATTAAATCGTGCTAGAGGATCCCGTCGAACAAGGCGTTTTAAATGCAGGCTTATTGCCACGTCAAATAGCCTAAAGAAAAGCAGCAACAGACTTCAAGCTGATCAAGACACTGTTGGTAAGCAGATAGACCGAGGTCCTCGCGGCGAAGAGTATGAACTCGAGCGCCCCTCAAGAGCTACCCAAAGCGCAAGTTTCTCCCCAACTAGAGGAAGAAGCATACAAACCTTCATCACCCGCGCTGTCTGGCGGACCGACCACCCGTGGTCGCGACGAAAAACATCTAGGCCCTCCATCGGGTATGCCCGGCACGCTCGAAAAGTCTGAAGCCACGAGGAATCGCCGGACTTGCGGGATATATTGGAGGACAAGGCAAGACAATCCAGATCTATCTACGGATCACGTGGGCGCCCCGACCACGGCGACTACCGTCCGCGGATCTGACAACTCGGCGGGCGAACACAATGAACAGCGCTCTCTTGAGCTACGTCGTGGTATTGCTCAATCTGAGCGCCACACACCCACTATGCTTCACTAGCAGTAATGGATCATCAAATCCTGAAGGGTTTAAACTAGTGAACATTGAATCCTCGATGGCACATGAGACCCAGCGGTTTGGATCGAGGATTATCTCCTTCATATCCATATGGCCCATGGCGGCATTCTCCACGCCATCAAGTATCTCCCTCAAGCTTAAAGGACCAGCTCGGAATTGGCTTAACAGCTTGGCGCGAGTCAATTGGGTGTTGGGATCACTGGAAGCCGCATTCCTTGACAACTTCCGGGGCACATATGTGCGACCACGAGCGCCCGGCGACCTAAGCCACATAATTCAGCAGCCAGACGAATCGGCGAGACAGTTACGGACACGGTTCTTAAAAAGAAAAATCAAATCGTCATTGTCGGATCACGAGAGGCCCTCGCAGCCTTCAAACATAACATCATGACGAGTGGCTGGCCCGGCACCTAGGGCGAGGAAAAGCGAAATCCATGGCAGCACTCACATCACTCATGATCCGCTTACGTGCGGGAGAGGATAGCTAGCTAGCTCGCAGCAACAACCTCGGTAAAAATTCGGCAGTCCGGATACTAAGGACCACAATGGCGGTCGGCGTCGAAACAAAACAAATGCGGCGTTAGCGGCGATAACAATGAGGATCGGCGGTCAACTCCGTATTGAGGCTCTAAACCGGTCGTGGAAGAAGCCATTCAAAATAACTACTCGGGTCCGTCCAATTTGGACCGAATACTCGGCGCTCTTGGCGGATACATGGCACCCCGAAAAGCCAGCTAATCACACCAGCGAAGATTGTTGGGTATTCAAGCGACGAGCAAATTAATTGCGAAAACAATGACAAAGCGCTGCAAAGTGGCGGCGAGGAAGAGACTTCGGCCGCCGAGCGATAGAAAACGAAGGTTTCCCCCACAAGTGCGGATGGTAAACATGATAAGCGCAACCCATATACCCAAGAGGGCGAGCGTGCACAAGGGCGTATCTGCGATGGAGCGATCGCCGAAGTTTAATCCATGGTCCTCTTGCCCGATCACTTTCGATCGAAGGACCACCCTACCGATATCCGTCATGGTGGGTTCGCGCATTGGTCTTAGACCCAATCGTCGATGGATTTCACCTCACTAGAGTCACGATGGGCGGCGGCAACTGAACCTGGTTTATCGAGGATCGGTCGCCAAGATGGGCATAGACCCTCAAGGTTAAACCTACAAAGGCGACCTTCAAAGGCGTCATACCAGGTGTTGAGGCCAATTATCTGAGCTTAGTCACCTGGAAGTGGTCTTGGATCCCGGATAACTTCGAGCGAGAGTTAATCTTGACATAGTCCGTTCTGCGGCGGCTATCACGCTCTGCTCGGACGAACGCGTTTACAAAGTTCAGCGGTGCGCATTATGCATACCTCAAGCTCAAGATGCGGGCCCTCGTGGAGTCATCACGGTCAGCGGAAATCTGAGCGCTCCCTCGAGCGGAGAACACCTGATGGCTTTTGCGGCGGAAATCTGAGCAGCCTTTTAAGGCAATTTTGATCCGGCCATTAAGCGGCCGGACATGGCCAAGCAGCGCTGGGTAACATCAACCAAGACCACAGCGCGTTAGAACGCAGCGTAGCAATGCGGCTAACCCAGCCCTTGCATGATTGCAAAACCAGCTCTTGGCGTACATCATTCGCCCTAGAGATACCATGGGCATAGGGGAGGCACGACCTGAGGTCGAATGCGGCTTAACCACACGGGGGCTCCCAAGTGTGTCCTTTGTTTTTCTTTTTTTCTTTTCTTTCCACAGGACTCCGTTCTGCTTGGCCTGTCCGGCGGTGGATCTCCGAACTCACGATGCAACAGCGGGGAGGGACAAAGGCTCTGACGAACACTCGGTGGTCTCCATTATGAGCATTAAATTTGTTAAACACACTGTTAGTAGCCTACCCTGGAGGATATGTTTAATTAGTCCAATCCCTTGCCTACCGCACTATTTGTATCGTTCTGCACTCATAGCAGAATTCCTTGAATAAACAATGCAGCACCTTTTGCCTATAATTGCATTACCTTTTTTACATATATGTTCATTGATGACATTTTGCACCGTACATTTTAGTGCGGCCGAATACCCGAGGGCTTATGTTCCCCGCATCATGGTGTGACAAGTCGAACACTTTCACAAGTCGGCACCCGAACTTATAGCATTATATGCATCGGCTCGAATCATGTCTTGGGTCAATAGTTGGGTTTGCCCGGCTCCCATGTTTTGGTACCTTCGTTCCGTTACATCGGCTAAGGTAGCTGGGAGAACCACTGCGATTGCGCCCGGTTGAGCTGGCGGCGCCTCGATGGAAAGCTAAAACTGATTGTCATGATAAGGAGAGAGCTGGTCGCTATTGAGAGGTCTTTTGAGTCCCTAAAGACTTATGCGCTTGACGAGGAACGGTGTGTCCGGCCAGGCGTGGATAAGCGCCCGAACTTCGGTCTTTCGAATACTAGGAGGTTAGTCGAAATTTAAAATTATAGAATTCTATGGCTAAGTGAGAGTGTTCAAGCATTATAAGTCCGGTTGCCTTGTTACGTTGTGTTGGCGCCTCCCAAGATGGACCCAAAAAGGGAACAAGAGTGCTCAAGTTTATCCCCACACCCAGCACTTTCGTGGCATGAAATTTGAAGCCGACGACTTGCCATCTCTCAGATTTTATAAGGCCGCACAGAAGGTAATATTTTAAATCAATAAGCGTTGCTTAGCGTACATGAACAAAGTTTTCAAGCGCACAGGATAACAAATTGTGAGTTTACTCAATAATTACATCTTTGGGTCACTCATCCGCAATCTTGCGGGCACCCTTCAGGACACTCTTATAGTACATTTTGGGCGTACGATACTCCTTGCCCGCCGGCGGCGCATCCGTTATAAGCCTCTTAGCATCCAGCCTGCCCCAGTGAACCTTTGTGCGGGCAAGGGCCCGACGGGCACCTTCAATACAGGCGGAGCGCTTGATGACTTCCACCCAGGGGCACGCATCCACCAGCCGCCGCTGAGGCGAAGTAGCTCCCGGGCATGGCCTCTCGAGGCCACAGCCGGACTATGAGGCCCTTCATGGCTGCTCGTCTACCTTGTGGAGCTCCACCAGTTGCCCATTTGGTCGCTAGAAGCACGGGTGTCGGCCTCGGCGTAGTGAGACTAGAAGACCTTCTCCGTTGAGCTCCCTCCTCGGCCCGGTAGAATCTGGCGGCATTGGACCCTGCTGAGCAGATCTGCAAGCATACAGAGAGCTCGAATTCGGGTAAGTGGCAGGTAATTTACACTCACATGCTTGCTTTGCATGAAAAATGCCTTACCGCGCTATTTTCTTCACCTCCTCAATCTCTGGAGGGCCTTATGGGCCTCGGCCTTAGCGGCTTTGGCACTTTCAAGAGCGAGGCAAGTTCGAACTCTTGAGTCTTTGAGTCGCGCCAAACTCTCATGCTTTTCCATGAGAGCACAGGCTCTTGCCGCACCTCAGACACCGCGCCTCCTGCTTCTCTCGCTCCGCTCGTTCAGCGGCCGCATTGCATTGACCCACGGACACGGCCTCCTCCGAGGTTGCCACCTCGTTTGTGGCCCTGCAATACCACGTTATCCTTGTTATTTCTATTACAGCCAAAATCCTTTTACATAGCGTACAAACTTAAAAAGTGGTGTTACTCACCTTCTTTATCCTCGAGCTGCCTCTTGGCAAGGCCGAGCTCTCGCTCGGACCGCTCGAGTCTGCTCAAAGCACCGACCTCCATGATCGGTCTGGCGAGAGGTCGGCGGCGCGCCTGCAAACCCATATTGACATAATCTTTAGCACTCCTGCGTATATCTTTTTAGATCCTCAATCCGGTTTTCTTTCCGAACACGGCCGAGCATCGAGGCTACTCTCTATGCGGTATTACATTACGTATTTTAAAAACTTCTTACCTCAAAGCCTGTTAGAAGGCTCTGCGAGGCCAGTCGGCCCGCTCTTGGCGAGCTGAACCTTCTGAATCACCGCACTCATGATAGTGCGGTGTTCTTCCTTGATGGAAGCACCGCTAAGCGCTTCCAACAAGTTGTCCGACGCCTCCAGTTGGACGGAGGCCGCCGGCGTCACGGTCTTGCCCTTCTTACAAAGGGGCGGCCTGCCGGACTCTGGAACCACTGCGGGTTCCGGCATGGAGTCCGGCGCAGAGTCCGGCAGGCTGCCTTGCGGCACCTCCGGAGCCTCCTCCTGATGGGTCCCCTCCTAGGATCCCACCTCGCCGTCCTCAGCGTCGCGAGGGGTGGAGGCAGTCAGAATGGAATCCACGTCCGACGGAGCGAAGGACCCGCTCGATGAAGCGGGGAGATTGTCATCGGCCGGACTACAGGTAGTATGCGGCATTAGAAGGACACTATGTGACGCGAAAGAGAAATTATAAACCATTCAGGAATACAGATACTTACGATCTTGCGGAGGCTGGCCCTTGAGGCCACTCTTCGTCGCCAACGTTGGCGTTGGCGGGCTGTCGAGGAAGAGTCCTTCCCTCTTGGACCCTCGGCCTCCCCGTTGGGGAAGCCTTCCTCTTCCTCTCTCCCTCCTCTGGGAGAGAGTCCTCTTTCTCCTCCTCCTCATCTTCGGGGGAGGAGTCCGCCTCGGAGCCATCGGACGATGAGTCCGATACCACCTAGCGCCGGGAACTCCTTCGGGTTCCCGTGGCCTTCTTCTTGGCCTTCTTCTACGGCACCACATACAGTGCAGGGACCAGCAGCCTCGTTAAATGGGCGTCCGCTGGGTCTTGGGAAGAGGCGGACAGTCTACTGTCCGTCGTCCTCTGCCGATCTGTTAAAGGTATCGGGAGTTTTAGATCCCACAATAGAGTCAAACTATGAAAGAAATAAATGTCCCATAAAGGATAATATATCTTACCACACGGCGGGCGCTTGGTGTTGAATCGCGATCTTCAATCAGCGGACGCGAAACTTCTCCGCCCTTGAATAGCACCCTCGGGCGGCTCCATCGTCGTGTCGAAGAGCCCGCTCGAGTCGGTCTTTGTGCGGATCGAACTCCACAAATTGAAGGCCCGTTGTTGGCGGGGAGAATCCGGCGGACGAGCATGACTTGGATCACATTAACAAGCCTAAGCTTCTTGTTCACCAAGGTGCAGAGCAGGGTGGAGTCTGTCGGCTCCTCAAACTACCCCATAGCAAGCCCTTCTCTTTCCGGAGGTGAGCTGCATAGGGATACCAGATCTGAACTCGGGGCGCTGCCCATTTAGGGTCCGCTGGCTCGGTGATGTAGAACCACCCGATTGCCATCCCTTGATGGACTCCGGTGGCGTTAGCATTTTTCCCACCATGGCGCCTCCGCACTCCGCTTGGCGCCCTTCACCACCTTGACTTGACATTGAAGGTCTTGAGCCTGGCGAAGTGAGGCGGATCTGAGGAAGGCCTCGCACCTGACGATAAGCGCCGAGATGTTGAGGATGAAGTTGGCGCGGATCGTGGAAATCCGGGCCGTAGTAGTACATGGCCCGGACGAAGGGATGAAGTGGGAAGCCCAGTCCATGGAGGAAGTGGGAAGAATACAACCCTCTCATGGGGCACAGGGGTGGGGATGAGCTGCCCCTCGTCAGGCGGTGGTCTTGTGATGTCATTTGGAAGGTATCCGGCGCCCAGCGCAGCTTTGATGTGCTCCTCCGTAATGGAGGAGGCCAACCCTGCCTCCGCTCGGACATGGCTGGAGAAGGTCGAGCAGATGTGCGGACTTGGGTGCTAGAGCTCGAGTCTTGTGGAGATGGATAAGCAAAGGAGGAAGAAGGTGTAGGTAAAAGGTGGATCCTTATCCCTTATATATAGGCGAGACGAAGAGTATGTGTCCCCACCGGCTGGTAAAACTAAGCTTATCCCCAAGCTCCACCATCAATGGCGCGGTTGGGTTACCCGTCCGTATTGATGGGAATCTCGGAATAAGGGAACACGATCTCTGCCCGACAAGATGTGCCAAGAAACGCTTAGCTAAGCAGCTGGTGGCATAATAAAAAGCGATTCAAGTAAAGGCTTGGTGGTGGCATGGCGTCATGCCACAAAATATGTCGGCAGATTGAACTTGTGTACATATTATTCTCTCTACGGTGGAATGTTGAATTTATTTTGCGAGCGGACACTATCTGGCGTTCACAATCTTCTATGGATTATTGAAGGAGGAACCCGCCTTGCAATGCGAACAATATCGCGCCCGGACTCATCGTCATTGAAGCCTGGTTGAGAGACTCTTGAGGAGTCTGGACTAGGGGTGTCGGACAGCGGACTATCATCGTCGGCCGGACTCCAAGACTATGAAGATACAAGATTGAAGACTTAGTCCGTGTCCGGATGGGACTTTCCTTGGCGTGGAAGGCAAGCTTGGCGTCTGGATATGTAGATCTCCTACCATTGTAACCGACTCTGTGTAACCCTAGCCCCCTCCGGTGTCTATATAAAGCGGAGGTTTTAATCCGTGGGACACAACAACCATTACAACAATCATACCATAGGCTAGCTTCTAGGGTTTAGCCTCCTTGATCTCGTGGTAGATCCACTCTTGTACTACCCATATCATCAATATCAATCAAGCGGGAGTAGGGTTTTAGCTCCATCGAGAGGGCCGAACACAGGTAAAAACATCGTGTCCCTTGTCTCCTGTTACCATCCGCCTAGGCCTTGCGGTTGGGACCTCCTACCCGAGATCCGCCGGTTTTGACACCGACAACAGGTAGGACTATCGTGATTCTATCATAAAATTGTCATGGATGTACATGCATGACAAAAACACGACCTACTGTGACAAACACGCATCATCACGGAAGTGTATTTTTTTTGTACTGCTCCCACCCACCTCACATCAGCTCGCTCCACTCGTACCCCCAAATTCCTCACCTCACTCCTACAGAAAACCCCAGCTCCCCTTCTTCCTCACTACTACAGAAAAACCCCAGCTCCCCTTCTTCTTCACTCGCATTACAACTAGGCTCATCATTCGTTACTCTACTCAAATCCTTGAGCGCGACGTGACGCCCTCGAGGAAAATGGAGTTGGATTACCCCAGCGCCAAGAAGATGAGGCTCCCACCTGTGGCGACGCCTATTGTAGATCCCTTTTGGCAGCCTTGGGAGAAGCAACTACCCGCCCCACGGATCGAGGAACCGTAGAATCTCGGGTGGACCGCATCGACAATCTCCGGACGTCGTCCTTGGGAAGATCATCTTGCTTCTCCCCACCAAGGGCTCTTTGCCTTTTAAGTCCTCTCAATTTGGTGGCGCCCTCTATGGTAGCGTCGTGCTTATAATCTCATTGTCGTCGGCTATCTCTCTTCAATGATTTTGAAATCCCGACCATCATCTCCTCCCACGGGGCTCCATTCAAAGCCTCTACATCCCGTCATGCTACTGAGCAAGCATACCATGCCTGCACGGTGGGCGCAGCTAAAATCCCTAAATTCACAGAACTACAGCTGCTTGAGTTCTACTATTCCCCTTGAAATCACATACCACATATCGAACGCCATGTACTTGTGCCCTCAACACCGATGTCCATCTCACGGTTTTCTTCCTCTCTCTCCACACTGCCACCTTTGCGCTATGCTACCTACCAGACAATCTGGTACTAAACCTTCGACTCCCATTTCTCAAAAACTTTCACTTGTGCGGGTTCGTATATCGGAGGCCTCACTGCATAGCATCATCCACTCCAGTTGCCCTACCCTGGAGTGCTTGGTGCTTGTTTTCATAGTTAGAATCGGTTGTCTCCAAATAAAGTCGCATAACATTGTAAGAATTGGAATTTCTTTTGACGAAAGGCAGCTCATCATCCAAGATGCCCCTTCACTTCAAAGGTTGATCCTTGATTCTAGTTATTCACCGTTGCAAATAATCGTCCTCTCTGCGCCTAAACTAGAGACCTTTGGTGTAATACATGATCTCTATGCTCATTTCAATATGGTGTTTGGCTCCACAGTTCTTCAGGTACTTCATATTATCATCTACACTTGTAACCATAAGCTGCATTTTAAATTTCTGCGCATAAGTTATATATCATCTTGGAGTACACATTATGTACTAATATTTTGTTCTATGCTCAATGAAGAGTTTCTCCATGGATGGTCTATCAATGGTGCTGGATTCTATCAAGATCTTATATATCCAAATGAATAGTTTGGATCTGGACAAGATTATTGGCTTGCTGCAATGCTTTTCATGTATGGAGAGGTTGTATATAAAGGTGATAATTTCACGCACAGTGGAAGCCCGCATATAGTGTACTAGAACTAACCGTTCAGCTATTGCTCTTTCGACACTCTTTTTTTAGACCTTAACTATTTTCAATCTTCATGTCTATTTAGGCGACAAGGCGGGGTAAGAAAGTTATAACCAATCGGTGGATTAAGTAAGCATCGGGATTTTCTCACTTCTCATGAGATTCGATTGAAGACAATAACGCTTCTAGCGATATGTAGCCAACCGTGCAAACACTAGATTTGTCACATTCTTCTTGCTGAATCTTGAGGTTACTATTGTCCATCGGGCTTAAGTTTATCAATGACATGGTTTTGGTGATGGGTATGTCGAAGAGCAAAAAAGGAGTTTCGGTGGGCAAAAGAGCTTACGAGCGTGTTAGGCTTCTATTTGCAACATATTGTGGTCATAATCTAGTAAATTTCGACCGGGATGTTCATTCTATGGACTGACCGATCCATTTATTTGTATTTGCCAAAAAGCAGTCTTTGGAGTTAGATATTGTTGCCCTTTTCAACCTCGGTTTTTTTGTAAACCTGATGAACAATTGACCCTCGTGCTTTTGTATAGTTTGTAAGATGGAGTTAGATGTTCTTGCCCTTTTCAGCTCGGCTATGACTGTCATATTTTCTTTGAAACAAGGCTAATGGCTTGCCATTCGTTTAATTTAGAGTGAAATATTGTAACAAATCCCAACCAAGGGAAATAACATCACTCTTGCCGGCTGCTTGAGCTCACTGTACATTACAGAAGCCAAGTGATTAGCCCCCACCAGCACCCACAAACTTATTTCGAACTAGCACATCAAATGGGTTGTAAATTTTCATAGGAAAGGCTGCATAACTGTGACAGATTTGGATTCTGACATTTGGGACCTGCGAGGAAATAGCCTATCCAAGGTGGTGTCGACTTACTAGCCAGTCAACAAACAATTCTGCCTACCAGCCGTTGGATTGACATCCAACATATGTCGTGTATCTTCTATCTCTTGTCTTCTTCTTCCTCCAGCCGCCCAAACCAAACCACCCTGTCAACTCCGCTTGCTCCCGCCTCCCATGGCTGGCTACGCCTCCGCCGCCCTATCGTACGTACCCTCCAACGTTGGCCAGTCCCTCCCTCTATTCCCCCACATGTCCTGTTATTCTCTGGCGACGTCAGCCCCAGCATGCACCCGCACCCGAACCAGTCAACCCTCGTACTCCCCTCCACCTGGCCCGGACGGCGCATCTTCACGGCTCTGTTCATTCCGTCAAAGGCCTCTTAAATCGTCCTCGCCTTGCGGCCTTGAAATGCCTTCGCCGTGCGTGGTGCGCTGCCCTCTTGCGTTGTCAACATCGTCAACAACTGAGAGGAACAAGGAGATGACTGTACATGGAGAGGATGACAGTAGGGACCCACCAGCGTCATGGCAGTATGCAAGAAAGTGCCTCTATATTACAAGCCCAAAAATATGGTTCCTCCTAATGGTTGGACATCTGGGGCTCACGCCATTGTCAACGTAGTCAATAAACGAGAGAATTACACTACGAGTGGCTGACACCAGGGACCCAGCAGGTCACGCAATTTTTTTGACGAACAAGCAGTTGTTATTTATACTAGTTTTAGCGACGGATCAGGGTAACAATGGGGCTGTGCCGGGGCTGTGGCCCGTCTAGCCAGGGTTTTATTTATGTTTCCCACATCATGAGCCCAATTGTGTTTTTTCTTGCTGAAAATGGCTAGCCAGTTCTTTTTAAGAAATACCCAAGCGAGGCCTACTTGCTTTAGCAGCCTATTTGGTGCAAATCTTTCAAAAGCGAGGAGAGTTTCATTTGGTTTGCCAAGAAATGGGATGTACATTTTAAAACACATCAAACCAGAATTAGTTTCAATTTTTTCATTACAAGATTTTAAATTCCATTGATTTTTATCGTGAACAATTATTTGGATTTTATATTTAAATAAATTATTTTTCAAAATAGTTTGGATGTGAATCGATATTTCGGGATTAAAAAAAGTTGACCGCACTGAAATATCCAAAATTTTGTATACTTTTTAACTGTGGCCACAATATGGGGTGTGATGCTAACAAAAAGAAGATGGGCTCCAAAAATATTCTTAAGAATTAGCAAATGGGTTGTACATTATTGGAAATAATGGGAGATGGGTTGTATGCTGTTTTCCATAGATTTGAGGTTGACTTGTGCACCTACTACAGGTTGACGCGTATGCTTTCCTAAAAAAGGTTGACGCACACGCGACTCCGTGTCAACTTAGTCAACACACGAGAACAGTGACTATTGGACGTCCATCCAATGGCTGTCGTGCTTCTTCAATCTTTGCTCTTCCTGCTCCAGCCGCTCAAACAAGCGCCGGCGGGACTGCCTGCTCCCTCCTCCTATGGCCGGCTATGCTGCCGCGCAGGCCTCACCGCCCCACCATACTCCCATTGCTGGCCTAGCCATCCCTCTACTCACCCACACCTACTGTTATTCTCTGGGGATGGCAGACGAACCAGTAAACCCTCGTACTCCTCCGTGTGGGAAACAACTACCGAGTCTTCCCTGGCTCCGTGTCGTTCCCTTCCTAGGCCTCACCGTCGTCCACCGCCCTAGTGCTCTCGGCGCGGCCTGGTCAATGTGGTCAATGAACGACATCCATCGGAAGTGGACTGTATGTGGAGAGGCTGACAGCTGGGTCCTGACGCCGCAAGAAATGCCTCCTTATTCAGCAAAATAATGATTCCTCCGCGTGACAGCTAGGACCCACGGTAAGGCCTCTGTATTTCATGAAAAAATGTTGCCCTGGCGGCAGGTCGGACCCACCAGCTATATCTTGGACATGACGAAGTGCCTCCTTATACGCACAAAAAAATGAATACCCCTGCTAGCTGGGATCCACCATAGTGGGTGGCTGACTTGTGGGCCTACTAAGTTGACGGGGACGGAGGGCTTTGTCAACTTAGTCAATATGAACGATTCTAGATCCAGTGACAGTATGATGTCCATCCAACGGCCATAGTGCTTCTTCAACCTCTGGTCTTCTTGCTCCAGCCACCCAAACAAGCATCGGTCGTGCCGCCTGCTCCTGCCTCCCGTGGCCGGCTGAGCTACCGAGGAGGCCTCACCACCCCCTAGTACTCCCACCGCTGGCCAGGCCATCCCTCCACTCACCCACACCCCTGTTATTTCTGCGGCGGCAGCCTCACACATGGCCAGAACGGTGAACTCTCGTACTCCTCTTTGCGTGGGCATCCACTGTCGCGTCTTCCCGGCTCTGCGTCGTCCCTTCCTAGGCCTAGCCGTCGTCCACGCCGTGGTGCTCTCGGCGGTGTGGTCAATGTGATCAGCGACCGACTTCCATCGGAAGAATCTTGTGCGATGGAGAGGCTGACAGTGGGTCCTGGCGGCCCGCAAGAAGTGCCTCCTTATTATGCGCAAAATAATTATTCCTCCACCTGACAGCAGGGACCCATCGGACGGACCACCGTATTTCGTGAAAAAAAAACATTTCCCCCTAACTGCTGGGACCGACCGGACGGGACACCGTATTTCACAAAAAAATGTTCCCCCCGCTGTCAGCTCGGACCCACCGGAAGTGCCTCCTTAGTACGCACAAAAAAATGAATACTCCCCCTGCTAGCTGGGACCCACCTTGGTGGGAGGCTGACTTGTGGGCCTACTAAGTTGATGGGGACAGAGGGCTTTGTCAACTTAGTCAATATGAGCGATTCTAGCTCCGGTGGCCGTGGGATGTCCATCCAGCGGCCGTAGTGCTTCTTGACCTCTGTTCTTCTTACTCCGGTGCCCAAACCTCGCTGTTGTGCGCATCCTCCTGCCTCCCGTGGCGGCTGTCTGCCACGGAGGCCTCCCCGCCCTACTATTCCCACGGCTGGCGGGCCTGCGGCGGCAGCAACCTCACACATGGCCGAACGGTGAACCCTCGTACTCCTCTCCTCGCGGGCTTCCACTGCCGCGTCTTCCCCGGCTCCGCGTCGTCCCCTTCCTAGGCCTCGCCGTCGTCCACCGCCCTGGTGCTCTCGGCGTGGCATGGTCAACGTGGTCAAGGAACGACTTCCATCGGACGTGGACTGTACGTGGAGAGGCTGATAGCTGGGTCCACGCTCGCAGCAAGGAAGTGCCTCCTTATTATGCGGAAAATAATGATTCCTCCACCTGACAGCAGGGACCCACCGGACGGGCCACCGTATTTCTCGAAAAAACATTTCCCCCTGACTGCTGGGACCTACCAGCTACATCTTCGCACGCAAGGAAGTGCGTCCATATTACGACCAAAAAAACGATTCGCCCCCTGCCTGCTGGGACCCACCAGCTACATCTTTGCACACAAGGAAGTGCCTGAGAGTCGGGACCCACCTGGTCGAAGCGTAAATAGCGTTGTCATTCTGGTCGCGAACGTGTATGTACATACTCGTCGATCGATCGGGTTCAGTTAACAACCATCGATCGATCGCTCGGGTTCGATAGCAGCGTAACTGCGGTGCAATTGCTCGGGTTGATGGGTGAGCGCCTACCGCTTGGGTTGATTAGAGCCCAATGCCTCGCACCAGCAGCGTGCGTGTCACGAGAAAAAGCGCAAACCTCGGTGCATCGCTCGGCCCGACCACCCACCGTAGCAGGAACACCACGATATTTTCCTTGCCTCGCTTCTACCACGGTTTTTCCGTCATGAGCAGCCCAAAGAATGTCATGCAGCTGCGTCTCCGGCCCGCCGAGATGAAAAGCCCATTTTACGTCATGATATTTTGTCATAAGTAAGAAGCCCACCACATCTATGATGATCGGGTTTTGTCACAATTATCATCATAGAAGTGTCATAAGTATGACAGAAAAAAATTCGTTCAGCCCAAAATGTCATGGATGTGTCTTTTTTGTAGTGTTTATTCGTTTAAGTCAGATAATAATTGTTGTTTTGTTTACATGAATAAAACCTTCTATGGTCATACACCCAATGTGAATGGTTTATTGAATCTCGATCGTAGTGATACACATATTCATAATATAATGCCAAAAGATGCAAAGTTGATAATGATAGTGCAACATATTTGTGGCACTGCCGTTTAGGTCATATTGGTGTAAAACACATGAAGAAACCCCATACAGATGGGCTTTTGGAATCACTTGATTATGAATCATTCGATACTTGCGAACCATGCGTCATGGGATAGATTACTAGAACTCCTTTCTACAGAACAATGGAGCGAGCCAATGACTTATTGGAATAATACATACCGATGTATGCGGTCCGATGAGTCTTTGAAGACCTTGGCGGGTATCATTATTTTCGACCTTCACAGATGATTTGAGCAGATATGGGTATATCTACTTAATGAAACACAAGTCTAAAACATTTGAAAAGTTCAAAGAATTTCAAAGTGAAGAGGAGAATCATTGTAACAAGAAAATAAAGTTTCTATGATCGATCATAAAGGTGAATATTTGAGTTCTGAGTTTGGCCTTTATTTAAAACAATGTGGAATAGTTTGAACTCCGCCACAGAACACCACAGCATAATGGTGTGTCGAGCGTCATAACCGTACTTTATTAGATATGGTGTGATCTATGATGTCTCTTACCGATTTACCACTATCATTTTGGGGTTATGCATTAGAAACGACCACATTCACGTTAAATAAGTGCAGTCTAAATCCGTTGAGGCAGTATCGGTGTCAAAACCGGCGGACCTCGGGTAGGGGTCCCGAACTATCGTCTAAGGCTAATGGTAACATGAGGCGGGGACACGATGTTTACCAGGTTTGGGCCCTCTCTATGGAGGTAATACCCTACTTCTGCTTGATTGATCTTGATGATATGAGTATTACAAGAGTTGATCTACCACGAGATCATAGAGGCTAAACCTAGAAGCTAGCCTATGATTATGATTGTTGTTGTCCTCGGACTAAACCCTCTGGTCTATATAGACACGGAGAGGACTAGGGTTACGAGTCGATTCTGAGAGAAGAAATCTACATATCCGAACTCCCAGGCTTGCCTTCCACGCCAAGGAGAGTTCCACCCGGACACGGGACGAAGTATTCAATCTTGTATCTTCATAGTCCAACAGTCCAGCACAAGTACATAGTTCGACTATCCGAGGACCCCCTATCTAGGACTCCCTCGGTAGCCCCTGAACCAGGCTTCAATGACGATGAGTCCGGCATGCAGATTGTCTTCGGCATTGCAAGGCGGGTTCCTTCTCCGAATACTCCATAGAAGATTTTGAACACAAGGATCATGTCCGGCTCTGCAAAACAAATTTCACACACCACCATAGAGAGCACAATATTCCACAAATCTAATCTGCTGACAACTTTCCATAGCATGACATCACGTCGTAGCCCGGTCATTATGCGAACCATTTTTCTCAACCTGCTACTGCACATATTGCGAGGTGGTTTTATTGGCACGTCTTGTCGAAGCAGAGATCATGTCCCCTTATCTCGGGATCCTCATCAATATGGATGTGGGTAACCTAACCGCGCCATCAACGCGGTGCTTGGGAAATAAGCGAGTTTACCGGGCAAGTGGGGAGGCACAGGATCCCTGCTGCCTTTATAAGGAGATAAGGACTCCCCTTTTTCACCCACGCCTTCTTCTTCCTCTGTCTATCCATTCTCTCCCGCTTGAGCTCCAGCACCCAAGCGTTCGTCTTCTCCGCCCACAAAGGCCCTCCGAAAATGTCCGGATCTAGAGCAGCAGGCAAGTGGATGGCCTCTATCGTTCGGGAGAGATCGTCCATACTCTGGAACCCCACGAGAGGGTTGTATACCTCCCCCATTTCGTCCATGTGCTAGGATTTCCCCTCCACCCATTTGTTTGCGGCATCATGTATTATTATGGGATCGATTTTCATGATCTATCCCCAAATTCCTTCCTCAACATCTCGACATTCATCGCCGTGTGCAAGGCCTTTCTCTGCATCTCGCCACACTTCGGCTTATGGCTGAAGATTTTCAATGTGAAGCCCAAGGTAGTGAGTGGCGAGCATCTTTAATCTTGAGAGTGCTGGTGAGCAAGATGCCCAACATCACATGGCCCATGGTACTTTCAATGATTCCGTCAAAGGGTGCAGCGATGGTGGTTTTACATCAGCGAGCAGCGGCATAAAATGGCGCAGCTCCAAAATTCGATCCGGAGCCCCCACATGGCTTCGTCTGGCCCAAGAAGGGCTGAAGCTGGTCTTCGCTGACGAGTTGTTGGTGCTCGGGCAGCGTCAAGGATATGGAAGACAAGAATATCAAACTTGTCGATGTAGTCGGTGATGTTAGTTAGCGGATTCTTCCTTGTCGACCACGGGGCACTGCAATTTGTAGAATTGACCCAGCCAAGCACCAGACCCTTCTAGAGTTCTTTGGCTCCTCGCACAAAGACATCTGAAAGGTGCTTTTTAAGTCCGACAAGTCGTGGCCGGACTCAGACGAGGACCGCGGGTATCAACTGTCCCGTCCTGCAAGTTCGGTAAGTCATTGTATGTTGACAAGTCATACATTTTATTTGCATAATCCAAGGGAAATGCTTAATGCATTTCCCACAAGTCTCCTAGGGCTGGGCCGAAGAAAGTAGGCGGATCTACTATCGGCCCCCCTTGCGAAAGAACGGTCGGCCCACCAGCGAAGATGCTAAACTGGCGCCTTACAAAGCGCCGAAGAAAAACCGAAGAAGGCCAAAAGACCAGGGCAGCCTTCGTCATCGCGGCGCCGGACACAATATCAATGGCTCGGCGCCGCTCTTCCTCTGGAAATCGAGGAAGAGGAGAAAACCAATCGCCCGGCCGAGGAAAAAAAAGGGCGGCCTCCACATCCTTGGAGGCGAGTGCATAGAGGAAAAACTCATACGGAGAGTCCCCGCAGCTCTTGATAGTAGCCAGTGGGATCTCGGGGCCCATACTGGTGAACTCATGAGTATATAAAATATAAACATGTTTGTGCATCCGGACTCACTATGGCATGATGTTTTAATCTGAGCCATACTTTTCTTGCGATCGGCAAAGTCCCTTTTGAACAATCCTCGCCAGATTTCTTGGGCTCGGATGCTATGGACAGCGGGACACCCCGAAGGCTCCTTCCCCAAAACCGTGAGCGACACGAGTATCGTCCCGGAGGACCAGGCCAAGAGGGTGGAAAAAGATCGTCAAAGCGGCACGGAAGGTCAAACTTGAGGGGCGGACACTGGAGAAAGAGGCTCCCATGGGCGTCGGCAGCAGGGGCTATCTTGAATTGGCCCACTGCGGACACAATGGTCCGGAGACCGATAGGGCTCGAGAATCAGCGAGCAACCTCCCTCGGTGGAGGGTGCGCCTATTCCACCGGCAACCTTTGTCCAACCATAGGTGCCAGATACTTTATCGGCGATGCTGAAGAGCGCCTCCATCGTTGAAGAACATCATGCCCTTATGGGTGCGGTGATTGAGAAGATTCAGTCCGCTGAGAGTGGGCTGGATGAAGACTGGATCGGCCTTATAACGGGCTTTGAGGTATGTTTTGTGAGGTTTCAAAGAGTGTCATAGTATAGGTAGTAGCCTGATACACTATTTGGTGAAAGAAGGAGCGGACGAGAGGATCAAATATATGTTAGCGGAGACTCACTTTATGGCATCTCTCCTCTTTTTTATAAACAGCATTGCCGCCTCTCATCTTGTGGAAGTCTCGGATGAGCGAGTTTGGGCGGGAGGAAGAAGAACTTCGGCGAGTGAAGAAGCGGTTGGAGGATAACCAAGGTATCACGAAAACCTTGTTAGCATTCAGTAGCGAATGAATAAGTTAGTATGATGAAAATATTATTATGATGTGCTCTAGGGGCGACGGCGAGGTGAGGCTCTTAAGAGGCTATGGCGAAGCCGAGAAAGGCAGCCCTTGAGCGAGCTCTTCAGCAAAGCCGCGAGGCGGGGTTATTGAAGCTGAGCAAGAGCTTCAAGAGGTCGTGAAGAAATCACGAGACCTTGGAGCAAAGTTTAGCAGGGAAAGAATCCGAACTCTCGAAGCTCACCAAGCCGCATGTGATGCAGGGAAGCCCAAAGCGCCTGCGAAATCCGGGAGGCGAGGAGATCATGGCGGGTAAGGCTTTTTCTATACAAAGCAGGTAATTTAAGGAGAAAATCCGTTTACTAATTTGAATTCGGTTTCTCGGGGGTATTTCTTGAGCTGCCATGCAGCATATCGATCTGCCCCATTCTCTGAGCGAAGAAAGGGCACTACGGGCTCTTACGGTGCGTAGTATCTCGCGTAAAGTATCTGTGCCATTTGCCGATCGGTGAAACAGTGATCGAGCTACCTAAAGCGGCGAATTAGCCATGAAGGATATAATTATCCGGCTATGGCCCGTAAAGCGATTCAAGCAGCTACGCCGGGCTCGTGAAGCGGCTTGTGAGTGCACGCCCTCGACTTGAAGTCATCAAGCGGTCGATGCGTATGGAGGTCTTGCGAATGGCCTTCGCCCGTGCAAAGGTGCCTTTGGCGAAGATGGAAGATGAAAGCTGATGACCGAGGACCACCGGAGGAAGGAGCAGCACAAGCCGAGTTATATATGATATGTTGGGGAACATTACGGAAAAAATTAAAATTTTTCCTACGGTTTCACCAAGATCCATCTATGAGTTCATCTAAACAGCGAGTCATGGGAGAGAGTTTGCATCTACATACCACTTGTAGATCACGTGCGGAAGCTTGCAAGGTGACGATGGAGTCGTACTCGGCGTGATTGGATCAGCGATGTCCAAGTCTTTGAGCGGACAGCACCTCCACGTTCAACACACGTATGGGGCGGGAGGCGTCTCCTCCTTCTTGATCCAGCAAGGGAAGGAGAGGTTGAGAAGCTCACTCAAGCGCAGCCTGACGGCATGGTGAAGTCGGTGCAGCGATACTCGGCGAGGGCCGTAAGCGCTGCGGAGGAGGAGAGGTGTTGGGGAGGGGAAGGGCTGCGCCTTGGAGGTGTGTCAAGCAGCCCTTCCCTCACCCCTCTATTTATATGGGAAGGGGCAAGGGGGGCCGACCCTCTAGATGAAATCTAGAGGCGGCTTGAGGAGGAGGCTTGCCCCCCAAGCAGGCGCCCCCTTGGGGTTCCCCCAACCCTAGGCGCATGGGCCCAAGGTGGGGGGCGCACAGCCCTCCAGGGGCTGGCTCCCTCCCCTTTGCGGCCCATGTGGCCCTCCGGGAGGGGTGGCCCCTCCCGGTGGACCCCCGGAACCCCTCCGGTGGTCCCGATACATTACCGATAGACCCTCGAAACTTTCCGGTGGGAAGTTGTCAATCCGTATGACAACTTCCCATATATAAAACTTCACCTCCGGACCATTCCAGAACTCCTCGTGACGTCCGGGATCTCATCCGAGACTCCGAACAACATTCGGTAGTCACATACTAGTCTTCCTAATAACCCTAGCATCACCGAACCTTAAGTGTGAAGACCCTACGGGTTCGGGAGACATGCAGACATGACCGAGACCACTCTCCGGTCAATAACCAACAGCGGGGTCTGGATACCCATGTTGGCTCCCACATGCTACTCGATGATTTCATCGGTTGAACCACGATGTCGAGGATTCGATCAAACCATGTATACAATTCCCTTTGTCAATCGATGCGTTACTTGCGAGACTTCGATCGTCGGTACCCCAATACCTTGTTCGGTCTCGTTACCGGCAAGTCACTTTACTCGTCCGTAATGCATGATCCGTGGCCAACACTTTGGTCACCTTGAGCTCATTATGATGATGCATTACGAGTGGGCGAGAGATACCTCTCCGTCATACGGAGTGACAAATCGATCTCGATCCGTGTCAACCTTGAGACACTTTGGAGATACTGTAGTGCACCTTTATAGTCACCCGATTCGTTGTGACGTTTGATACACCAAAGCACTCCTACGGTATCCGGGAGTTACGATCTCATGGTCGAAGGAAGAGATACTTGACATTGGCAAAGCTCTAGCAAGCGAACTACGATCTTTATGCTATGCTTAGGATTGGGTCTTGTCCATCACATCATTCTTCTAATGATGTGATCCGTTATCAATGACATCCAATGTCCATAGCGAGAATCCATGACTATCTGTTGATCTGCGGGCTAGTCGACTAGAGGCTCACTAGGGACATATTGTGGTCTATGTATTCACCGTGTATTACGATTTTTGGATAATCTGAGTTATAGCATGAATAAAGACAATTATCATGAACAATGAAATATAATAATACTTTTATTATTGCCTCTAGGGCATATTTCCACAGTCTCCCACTTGCACTAGAGTCACCAATAGAGTTACGGTGTTGATCATGTTTTGCTTTCATGAGAGAGGTTTAGTCAGCGGATCGCAACATTCAGATCCATATGTACTTTGCAAATTTCTATGTCTCCATCTTGAACATTTTCACGGATGGAGTTGAAGCGCTTGATGTGCTGGTCTTCTTGTGAAACACTGGGCTCCTTGGCAAGAGCAATAGCTCGGTGTTATCCGGAAGAGTTTGATCGGCCCGACGCATTGGGTATGACTCCTAGGTCGGTGATGAACTCCTTCACCCAAATCGCTTTATCGCTACCTCGAGGCTGCCATGTACTCCGCTTCACCGTAGATCCGCCACGGCGCTCTGCTTGCGGCTGCACCAGCTTCTTGCTCCACCATTCAACATATACGTATCCGGTTTGTGACTTAGAGTCATCGGATCTGAGTCGAAGCTAAGCGTCGGCGTAACCCTTCTGACGAGCTCTTCGTCTCCTCCATAAGCGAAACATGTCCTTTGTCCTTTTCGGTGCTTGAGGATATTCTTGACCGCTGTCCGGTGTTCCTTGTCGGGATTACTTTGGTATCTTGCTACCAAACTTACGGCAAGGTTTACATCAGTGCAGTACAGCATAGCATACATAATAGATCCTATGGCTGAAGCATGGGGATGACACTCATCTCTTCTTTATCTTTTGCGTGGTCGGTGGTGAACGAGCTCAATCTCACACCTTGTAACATAGGCAAGAACCCTTCTTGGACTGATCCATTTGAACCTCTTCAAAGACCTATGAGGAGTCTCGATCTATCTCTATAGATCTTGATGCCTAATATATAAGCAGCTTCTCCAAGGTCCTTCATTGAAAAACACTTATTCAAGTAGGCCTTAATGCTGTCGAAGTTCTATATTATTTCCCATCAAGAGTATGTCATCTACATATAATATGACAAATGCTCTGAGCTCCCACTCACTTTCTTATGTATGAGGCTTCTCCATAAGTGCGCATAAACTAAGCGCTTTGATCATCTCATCAAAGCGAATATTCCAACTCGAGATGCTTGCACCAGTCCATAAATGGATCGTTGGAGCTTGCATACTTTGTTAGCGTTCTTAGGATCGACAAAACCTTCGGCTGCATCATATCAGCTCTTCCTTAAGATGTCCGTTAAGGAATGCCGTTTTGGCGTCCATCGCCATATCTCATAATCATTGTATCGGCAATTGCTAACATGATTGAGACGGACTTCAACCGCTACGGGAATGAATGTCTTGTCGTAGTCAATCCCTTGAACTTGTCGATAACCCTTAGCGACAAGTGAGCTATAGATGGTAACATTACCATCGCGTCCGTCTTCTTCTTGAAAATCCATTTGTTTTCTATCGCTCGCCGATCATCGAACAAATCTGTCAAAGTCCATACTTTGTTTTCATACATGGATTCTATCTCGGTTCATGGCTTCAAGCCATTTGTTGGAATCTGGGCCGCCATCGCTTCTTCATAGTTCGAAGGTTCACGTTGTCTAACAACATGATTTCCATAGCAGGGTTGCCGTACCACTCAGTGCGGAGCGTGTCCTTGTGGACCTCTGAGTTCGGTAGCAACTTGATCCAAAGTACCTTGATCATCATCATTGTTTTCCTCTTGAGTTGGTGTGGGCATCACGGGAACATTTTCTGCTGTTGCACCACTTTCCCGTTCGAGAGGTAGTACTTCATCGAGTTCTACTTTCCTCCACTTACTTCTTTCGAGAGAAACTCTTTTCGAAAGCATCCGTTCTTGGCAACAAAGATCTTGCCCTCGGATCTTAAGTAGAAGGTATACCCAACAGTTTCCTTACGGTATCCTATGAAGACGCATTTTTCCGACTTAGGTTCGAGCTTTTCAGGTTGAAATTTCTTGACATAAGCATCACATCCCCAAACTTTTAGAAATGACAGCTTAGGTTTCTTCCCAAACCATAATTCATACGGTGTCGTCTCAGCGGTTTAGGCGGTGCCCTATTTAAAGTGAATGTAGCTGTCTCTAGGCGTATCCCCAAAATGATAGCGGTAAATCGGTAGAGACATCATAGACGCACCATATCAATAAAGTGCGATTCTGACGTTCGGACACACCGTTTATTTGAGGTGTTCGGTGGCGTGAGTTGTGAAACGATTCCACATTTCTTTAAGTGTGTACCAAATTCGTGACTTAAGTATTCTCCTCCACGATCTGATTGAAGGAACTTTATCTTTCGGTCACGTTGATTCTCTACCTCATTCTGAAATTCCTTGAACTTTTGAAGGTTTCGGACTTGTGTTTCATTAACTAAACATACCCATATCTACTCAAGTCATCGGTGAGTGAGAACATAACGATATCCTCCATGAGCCTCAACGCTCATTGGACCGCATACATCGGTATGTATGATTTCCAACAAGTTGGTTGCTCGCTCCATTGTTCAGGAGAAGCGGAGTCTTGGTCATTTGCCCATGAGGCATGGTTAGCATGTGTCAAGCGATTCATAATCAAGAGACTCTAAAGTCCATCGGCATGGAGCTTCTTCATAAGCTTGACACCAATGTGACCAAGGCGGCGATGCCACAAGTATGTGGGACTATCGTTATCAACTTTACATCTTTTGGCATCCACACTATGAACATGTGTAATATTACGCTCGAGATTCATCAAGAATAAACCATTGACCATCGGACATGACCATAAAACATATCTCTCATATAAATCGAACAACCATTATTCTCGGACTTAAATGAGTAGCCATCTCGTATTAAGCGAGATCCGGATACAATGTTCATGCTCAAACTTGGCACTAAATAACAATTATTAAGGTTCAAAACTAATCCCGTAGGTAAATGTAGAGGCAGCGTGCGGCAGCGATCACATCGACTCTGGAACCATTCGATGTGCATCGTCACCTCGTCCTTCGCCGATCTCCGTTTATTCCGCAGCTCTGTTGTGAGTTACAAATATGAGCAGCAGACACGGTATCAAATACCGGGAGTTACTACGAGTCTTGGTAAGGTACACATCAATTACATGTATATCAAATATACCTTTGGTGTTGCCGGCCTTCTTATCCGCTAAGTATTTGGGGCAGTTCCGCTTCGGTGACCCTTCCCTTGCAATAAAGCACTCAGTCTCGGGCTTGGGTCCATTCTTTGACTTCTTCGATGGCGGCTTGCAGGTAGCAACTTTATCCTTGCCGTCCTTCTTGAAGTTCTTCTTGCCCTTGCCCTTCTTGAACTTAGTGGTCTTATTGACCATCAACACTTGATGTTCTTTCTTGATTTCAGCCTCTGCTGACTTGACATCGAGAACACTTGAGGAATGGTCTTCACCATCCCCGCATGTTGTAGTTCATCACAAAGCTCTTGTAGCTTGGTGGGGGGCGTTGGAGGATTCTGTCGATGACCGCCTCATCAGGGAGGTTAATGTTCATTTGGGTCATACGGTTATACAACCCGGACATCTTGAGGATGTGCTCCTTGTGAACTGTTTTCCTCCATCTTACAACTATAGAACTTGTCGGAGACATCATATCTCGACCGGGCATGAGCTTAGAAAACTAGTTTCAGCTCTTGAACATCTCATATGCTCCGTGATGCTCAAAAGCGCTTTTGGAGCCCGGTTCTAAGCTGTAAAGCATGCCGCCTTGAGCGAGGGAGTAATCATCGGCCGCGAGTTTGCCAAGCATTCATAATGTCTTGGTTCTCTGGAGACGGGGGCGTCACCTAGCGGTCCTTCTAGGACATATTGCTTCTGGCAGCTATGAGGATGATCCTCGGGTTAGGACCCGATCCGTATAGTTCTGCCATCATCTTTCAGCTTGGTTTTCTCTAGGAACGCGTTGAAGTTCATGTTGACATTAGCATTGGCCATTTGATCTACAAGACATATTTCAAAGGTTTTAGACTAAGTTCATGATAATAAAGTTCTAATCAAATTATGAACTACCACTCAGATTAGACATCCCTCTAGTCATCTAAGCGTTACACAATCCGAGTCGACTAGCCCGTGTCCGATCATCACGTGAGACGGACTAGTCATCGTCGGTGAACATCTCCATGTTGATCGTATCTTCCATACGACTCGTGTTTGACCTTTTGGTCTCCATGTTCCGAGGCAAGGTCTGTACATGCTAGGCTCGTCAAGTTAACCCTAAGTGTTTTTGCGGTGTAAAACTATCTTACACCTGTTGTATGTGAACGTAAGAATCCATCACACCCGATCATCACGTGGTGCTTAGAAGCGACGAACTGTAGCAGCGGTGCCGCAGTTAGGGAGAACACTTCTTGAAATTTTGTAAGGATCATCTTATTTACTACCGTCGTCCTAAGTAAACAAGATGCATAAACATAATAAACATCACATGCAATTATATAGTTGTGACATGATATGGCCAATATCATATAGCTCCATTGATCTCCATCTTTGGGGCTCCATGATCATCTTGTCACCGGCTTGGCACCATGATCTCCATCATCGTGTCTTCATGAAGTTGTCCGCCAGCGACTACTTCTACTTCTATGGCTAGCGTTTAGCAATAAAGTAAAGTAGTTTACATGGCGTTCTTCAATGACACTTGGGTCATACAAAAATAAAGACAACTCCTATGGCTCCTGCGGTTGTCATACTCATCGACATGCAAGTCGTGAATCCTATTACAAGAACATGATCTCATACATCACAATTCATCATTCATCACAACTTACGGCGATATCACATCACATGATCAATCGCTGCAAAAACAAGTTAGGCGTCCTCTAATTGTTGTTGCATCTTTTACGTGGCTGCAATTGGGTTCTAGCAAGACGTTTTCTTACCTACGAATAACCTGGCGTTATTTTGTCAACTTCTATTTACCCTTCATAAGGGCCCTTTTCATCGAATCCGCTCCAACTAAAGTGGGAGAGCGGACACCCGCCAGCCACCTTATGCAACTAGTGCATGTCAATCGGTGGAACCGGTCTCACGTAAGCGTCGTGTAAGGTTGGTCGGGCGCTTCATCCCACAATACCGCTGAAGCAAGAAAAGACTAGTAGAGGCAAGCAAGTTGACAAGATCCGCCCACAACAAAATTGTGTTCTATTCGTGCATTAGAGAACTACGCATAGACCTAGCTCATGATGCCCTTTGTTGGGGAGCGTTGCGAGAAAATTAAAAGTTTTCCTACGGTTTCACCAAGATCCATCTATGAGTTCATCTAAACAACGAGTCATGGGAGAGTTTGCATCTACATACCACTTGTAGATCACGTGCGAAGCTTGCAAGGTGATGATGGAGTCGTATTCTCGTGATTCGAGATCACCGATGTCCAAGTCTGAGCGGACAGCACCTCGCGTTCAACACACGTGCGGGGCGGAGGCGTCTCCTCCTTCTTGATCCAGCAAGGGAAGGAGAGGTTGAGGCTTCGCTCAATGGCGCCTGACGGCGTGGTGATGTTGGTGCAGCGATACTCGGCAGGGGCCATGGCGCTTAGCGGAGGAGGAGAGGTGTTGGGGAGGGGAAGGGCTGCGCCTTGGAGGTGTGTCAAGCAGCCCTCCCCTCACCCCTATATTTATAGGGGAAGGGGAAAGGGGGGCCGTCCCTCTAGATGAGATCTAGAGGCGGACGAGGAGGAGGCTTGCCCCCAAGCAGGCGCCCCTTAGGGTTTCCCAACCCTAGGCGCATGGGCCCAAGGTGGGGGGCGCGCCCAGCCCTCCTGGGTCTGGCTCCCTCCCCTTTGCGGTCCATGTGGCCCTCCAGGAGGGGTGGCCCCTCCCGGTGGACCCCCGGAATCCCAGCAGTGGTCGATACATTACCGATAGACCCCGAAACTTTCCGGTGTCCGTATGACAACTTCCCATATATAAACTTCACCTCCGGACCATTCCGGAACTCCTCGTGATGTCAGGGATCTCATCGGGACTCAAACAACATTCGGTAGTCACATACTAGTCTTCCTAATAACCCTAAGCGTCACGAACCTTAAGTGTGAAGACCCTACGGGTTGGGAGACATCTGAACATGACCGAGACCACTCTCCGGTCAATAACCAACAGGATCTGGATACCCATGTTGGCTCCCACATGCTCCTCGATGATTTCATCGGTTAAACCACGATGTCGAGATTGATCAAACCCTGTATACAATTCCCTTTGTCAATCGGTACATTACTTGCGAGACTTCGATCGTCGGTATCCCAATACCTTGTTAGGTCTCGTTATCGGCAAGTCACTTTACTCATCCGTAATGCATGATCCGTGGCCAACACTTTGGTCACCTTGAGCTCATTTGATGTTGCATTACCGAGTGGGCGGAGATACCTCTCCGTCATGCGGAGTGACAAATCGATCTCGATCCATGTCAACCCGCAGACACTTTCGGAGATACGTAGTGCACCTTTATAGTCACCCGATTCGTTGTGACGTTTGATAGACCAAAGCTCTCCTACGGTATCCGGGAGTTACGATCTCATGGTCGAAGGAAGAGATACTTGACATTGGCAAAGCTCTAGCAAGCGAACTACGATCTTTATGCTATGCTTAGGATTGGGTCTTGTCCATCACATCATTCTCCTAATGATGTGATCCGTTATCAATGACATCCAATGTCCATAGCCCGACAAACCATGACTATCTGTTGATCTGCAGGCTAGTCGACTAGAGGCTCACTAGGGACATATTCTGGTCTATGTATTCACACGTGTATTACGATTTCCGGATAATACAGTTATAGCATGAATAAAATACAATTATCATGAACAATGAAATATAATAATACTTTTATTATTGCCTCTAGGGCATATTTCCATCAGTCTCCCTGAGGGAGTCCTGGACTAGGGGGTGTCCGGACAGCCGGACTATCAATATCCGCCGGACTTCCAGACTACGAAGATAGAAGATTGAAGACTCCGGCTCGTGTCCGGATGGTACTTTCCTTGGCGTGGAAGGCAAGCTTGGCGATACGGATATGTAGATATCCTACCATTGTAACCGACTACTGTGTAACCCTAGCCCTCTCCGGTGTCTATATAAGCCGGAGGGCCTTAATCCGTGGGACATACATACATCTCAACAATCATACCATAGGCTAGCTTCTAGGGTTTAGCCTCCTTGATCTCGTGGTAGATCTACTCTTGTACTACCCATATCATCAATATTAATCAAGCAAGGCGTAGGGTTTTACCTCCATCGAGAGGGCCCGAACACAGGTAAAAACATTGTGTCCCTCGTCTCTTGTTACCATCCGCCTAGGCGCGCGAGTTCGGGACCCCCTACCGAGATCCGCGGTTTGACACCGACATTGGTGCTTTCATTGAGAGTTCCTGCGTATGCCGTCACCGATGAAGCGATGGCATCTTCAACCAACAATGCTGTCGGTGAGACTTTTCTCCCGGACAGATCTTAAATATTCGGCGGTTTTGCTGCGGGCAATTCACTTGGCCATCTGGAGCAGATCAAAAGCTCGCCCCTGGCGTCGGTCAGATTTGGAAAGCTTGAACTTCATGGCGATGACCGCGGAGACTTGATCTTGACGGACTCGAGCCCGCAATAAACACGCCGCCTTTGTGGCGATGGGCACGATCTAGATCTGCCGCGGACGGTGCACTGGGTGGCCCTTTTCGGATCGCTTGACCATTGGCGGGCGATCGCCCAGATTGAGGTCGGTGGATAGAGCACGCCGGGGGCTTCAACATCCCGGCGATGGGCGAACGCGACCTTGTCCCTTGCGAGGCTCGTGATTCCGGCGCGGACTCCTCGTCGGACTCCGGACCTCCGCGCCCTACCTGTCAGTCAGTTAGGCGCGGTTATAAATTCACCGCCGCGGACATATTCCAACACTTTCGCCTTTCGGTGATATCCTAAACTCATTAAAGCATCTCGTTATCGAGAGTCTGGCGGACTATGGCGGGATGGTGGGAATGCAGACGGCGAAGAAATTGAGCCGACCCACCACCCACTTTATAGCCCTTATCAAGATTTAACCGACATGCTAGACTACGACTCGAAGACATCGGCGCCATGGGCGGCGATGCGGGGCGAACGAGGAACCCGATGCCTACGAGGCCTTTGGAAAACCCCTCGTCATATAGCGTGTACATAGTGGATACCCCAAAAGAAGGGATGGCGAAGAAGCGCGGGAGACTCTTTAAAAGCAGCCCAGCGCCGGCGTCGTGGCGCCGCTCTAAATCCGCCACAGCAAGAATAAAGATTCGGCACGAGGAGACAACAATACCCGAGAGAGTGCGAAGACAATCCCCTCGGCAAAACTCAGCGCGGGAGGATGCGGAAAAAGCCCCCACGAGAGGCGGCGGGGCGAAGAGGTCGAGGTCATAACTATATGCCTCCCTCAGAAGGCGAAGCAAGCCTCAATGATGACGAACTCGTCGTGCCGAGAGACCTGTCGAACAAGAGCTTTTTAGCGTAGGCTCATCGCTTCTGACAAGAAGCTGAAGAAGGAAAGCGGAAGCTCAAAACAGCGGAAGACACGCTCGAGAATAAGATGGAGCAAAGTACTCAAAACCCATGAATAAATCGGCAATGGCCACCAATCGAAGAGCTACCGAAGCATAAGCTGCTACGAGAATTGACGAGGAGGCCATAGAGCCTCCACCGTCAATGGCCCAGCCAGTCCATCTCTGGACCCAAAAAAAGCCCGAGGAAGCAAAGCAACCGTCAAGTGTCCGATGATAGCGGCACATACAAATCTGGGCGCCGCACACCCACTATGTTTCACCGATGAGGTCTTTGGATCATGAATTCAGCGGGGTTTAAACCCATAAACATAGAGGCCTACGATGGAACAACATACCACAGATGCGGATGAAGATTATATCTGCATATACATATGGCGGAGGAGGCGATCTCACGCCATAAAATATCTACCCTCAAGCTCAAAGGCCAGCCGTCATTGGCTCAAAAGCCTCCCGAAAAAACTTGTTGGAAGTTGGGAAGAGCTCGAGAAGCGTTTAGAGCAAATTTTCAAGGGACTTATGTCCGTCCTCCGGATGCATATGATTTAAGTCATATAACTCAACAGCCGGAGAGTCGGTAGCGGAAATTCGGACAGGTTTCTTACCAAAAAGAACCAAATAGTCATTGTCACGGGCCTTGAAGCCTTAGCAGCTTTCAAGCACAATGTCAGGGCGAATGGCTTGCCGAGCACCTCGGTCGAAGAAACCAAGGACAATGACCGCATTAACAAGCCTCATGACCGCTTACGTGCGGAGAGGATAGGCTAGCTAGCAAGAAGCAGCACCAGTGACCCAAGTACATCGAGATAAGAGATGGAAAGCGGAAAATCACAGTAGCGAGAAAAAGCAGCGCCGGAATAAAGAAAAAAGCCCAAAAACACGGCGGTCAGGCCCGGATTCAAAAGCTCGCGGTCAATAAAACTCAGCCCCTCAAGGATGGCGGTGCGAACTGTCCAACCTACACAAAATTACGGGTCGGATATGTCAAATCCACAGTACCCGGAAGGCCTGCAAATCACACCCACGAGGATTGTTGGGTTTTCAAACAGTCCGGCCGATTAAATGCGAACACAAAGGGGCTCGGCGTCAAGCAAAGAAGATAAACCCGCTTGTGAGGGCACGGAAAACAAAGACTTTCCCACAAGGGGTCAAGCGATAAACTCACTTCATGTGATAACACGGAAAAATAGTGCGGCACTTTACGAAAAGAGCTTATGCGGTCCAACCCAGCGAACCGTAGAGATTGGATATCAAAACCAATCACTTTCAACCACTGGACTATTCGAAGCGTTCAAAAGCAGGGGCGGACTCACGATATTGAATCCCATAATAGGCGGATTACAATTCACTAACGTCCTAATGGGCGGAAGCGATGACTTAAACTGCTATATTCAAACACAACCCGTAGGATGAGGATGACCCTACCAAAATTCGACACAGCCGCACTTCCTTCAAAGGTGGCGCGAGGCCCTTCGCCAAGTGCACGAGGCTCGATACTACTAGAAGTCGTGTTGGATCGCGAACAATTTTTTGTGAAAAATTAATTTTCATATCGTCCCATTTGAAAGTGAATATCAAGCACTCTTGGGGCGAGAGGCTTTGTCGCTTCAGCGCCATACCGCATTCGCGTCTCTTACACTCAAGATGCCGGTCCACATGGCGCCATTTGAGTCGAGGTCACTCAAGGACCCCGGACTCGGATAAACGAATCCGGACTCAGCGGGCTAGTGGCTACCTAGCCGCATACCCCTTCACAAGGGCTGCGCGCTAAACCACAGCGGTTTCATATAAACCTTGCTTTAATTATTTATATTTCTTCTTTTACATATTTTTACTTTTAACTTGTTTCTAAAACTAGCGTTCCTCTCTTTCTCTGAGATGAACAACGTGCGTACCCGTCGAGGATAACGGTATAGCGGAACCTGGCGCAGAGCGTCTGGCGAGGACTGTTGCAAGGATTCTTTTGATTAAGACCTGCGTAGACCTTTTATTCTTGTCTCTTGTTGTTACTCTCCTTAGCTTCTTCCTATAGCCAAAGCGAACTGGCGCTTTGGCATCGCGCGTCGAAGACCATGCCGTGCACGGACACTAGGGGCTTAGGGCATAATCCTGCCCATTATTATAAAGACCGAACACCTTAGGAGTGTTGGCGTCTCGGTTGGCATTATATGCATCAGCTCGAATCATGTCTTTGGTCGAATGTTGGGTTTGCGGCTCACTGTGTTTTGCTGCCTTCGTTCCGTATCGCCATTCTAGCGGCACCGGAGAACTCTGCGATTGTGCCCCGTTAATTTGGCGAGCACCTCGATGAAAACCGGCCATTGTCATGATCTGGCGAGTCTGGTCGACCACTCGATGGACTATCGGAATGTTTAGAATTCCCGCTTTGTGAAGGACCGTTTCGGTCAGGCACATCGCACCCGAATCCGGAGATGTGCGGTGTCACCGAGGGGCTATATCGTAGCCCACCCTCGAGCTCCAGCGGCTAAGTGAAAGTGCTAAAGCATTATAGTCCAGTTGCCTGGTTAAGCTCGCTACCACCTCCTTAAGCAGGACCGAGGCGTCCGGATTAAGTGTGCAGCGCTATTTTGCGAACACCCGCACCACATGCGTGGGGCTAAAGCCGAACTGCAATCTTTCAAGTTATACAAAGTATACATAAGCGGCCGCCGGAGAAGTTTTACTACTTGGGGCGCACAAGTATAAGCGATTATAACATAATCATCGATTTACAAGCTAATCGTTCATTTGAGCGTTACATTCTTTGAACCTGCTGCGACTCTATTATCTGGCGCGCGCATGACTTCTCAGTAGTGCTCGATGAGGAGCGGCTTTCATCCGGACCTGGCGGCAAGCTGCGGTGGCATCCATCTACTGGACAATGCGCCTTCACGGGCAAGAGCCATCCATGCGCCCTCGTCTGAGCCGACCGCTTCATGTCCTTTATATGCGGCACCGCTCCAAGGTACTGCGATGGCGAAGTAGCTCGTCGCCTTGGACCTCTCGGCGGACATGTTCCACGATGTCGGTCATGGCAAGTCCGGACAATCTATTTAGCTCGGCCCATTCGGCCCGGCCGGTCAGATTAGCGGAGTGGGCGATCCGGACTGTGGAATTGAGACCAATATAACTCTTCCATCTCGTGATCCTCCACGGCTCGGAAGTGCTCAGCGGCATCGGCGCGCTGCAGCCAAATCCATATCTGGATCTTCCGGACTCCTGACCGCTCAAATCGAGCATACTTGGCATCCATAAACGGCGGCGCGGCGAGAATAGGCTTGCCAGCCACGATCTCTCGGCTGGCGCGATTCCTCCTTCATAGCCCGCATTGCGGCGGGCATCCTTAACCGGTGGTGGCCTTCTTTAGGCCTTCCGCTCCGATAAACGCTCCTTTTCAAAACCTCATAGCGGTCGGCAGCATCCTTTACCTTCATGGCCAATTCGGCCACCTCCGCCCCTTAGGCGGTCGCGACCTTTTCGACTTTCAACTCTTGACGCTTCGAGGCAGCCGCATCACTCCGCCGGGCTTGCTCCTTGGCTTGAGCAAGTTCGGCCGAAAACTCTCACAGCAGCGGCACCATCGTGCCTGTGACATACAATTTATCGGAGGAGGCTTGACCCCTTAAATAAAGCAGCTGCGGAGAATTTATTTACCTTGCGACTCGTCAAGTCACGGTTGACAAGTGCGATGTCGACATCTGCCACGTCAAGTTGCCGACTTAATTCGGCAAACTCATTAATCGGCTGGCCCGGACTATCCGCCACTATGTCGGCGGCGGTATTCATTACCAGATTTTGAGATTTTGATCCTCGACGCAGCTGTCATTTCGACAACCTACGAGTCTCGGGGCTACTACCTATCTGTCGCATTTTATGTGCAATCTGTTAAAATACAAAAGGATCGTCATTTACGCATACCTCAAAACCGCTTGACAAGCTCATGGCGGCATTCATAATCCTCTCGGCGGGCGAAATCCTTCCTATCACCATACGCATTAGCGCGGTGATCTTACGAAATGGGCGCCCTCTCAAGCAGATTCTTGATTCTCGGCGGACACTAGTAGGTGCGAACTCTCCGGCCCCTCGGACTCGGGGATACCCTCGTGGCGACGCCGGGTTCGCTTTGCCTCGTTTGGCAGCGTTGCGGATGGGCGTATCGCTCTCCATCATCTCCGGAAGAAGGTCCCCGAGCGAACTCATCGAGAAGGCTGCAGATCCGAACTGCAATGTAAATATTTGATTACCTCTGAAGCACAAATGAAGGTATTTCCTCACTAATTAACTCCCTCTTTTACACTCACGGCTCATTTGGAGGCTGATCCTTTGGTGATGATTGCGCGTCGGATTCTTTCGAGGCCGGACCCCCGGGAAGATCTCTTCCCGCTTAGGGCTTTGGCCTCCGGATCTTGGAGGCGTCTTCTCCCCTGAAAGGAGGGCTCTTGGTTCCTCCTCTTGATTGCCCTTTGGGCAAATTATTAGCTCCTTTATCTTCCCGTCGCCCCCTTCTATAGGCGCAACCTCCAACATTCGACCAGCCACGGGCTCGGTCACGGTCTCTGGGAAGGGCGGACACCTTATCAGCCTTGATCGCGCCACCCATTCCTTTAAGAACAAAAAGTCGAGGCGAACTCGGAAAAGCACGCTGCAGAATGTCCGGACTCTGAGCTACTTACTGAGTATCCGGGTGATCGCGGCTTAGACACTGCATCCTTGGCTAAATCCGGACCGCCACTGCGGTCGAAGAACAACTGTACATCTCCACGGGTGTCGCACCCATGAAGTGTTGGAGAATTCGAGGTCCCTCGGTTGCTCCCATAAGCGGAAGGGCGGCGTTTGCAGGGCGGGAGGTGCACGATTAGCATGACTGCATCACCTTGACCGGTCGATCTCCCCGCTTGGAGATCTCGAATCCGGCCCTGCGGTGAGGCACGTCTTGGATGACCCCAATTGAGCCCTTGGTTGACCCACGACATCGGTTGGCGTGGAGGTCGGCGGAATGAGGCGGCGGCTTTTGCTTGCTGCCCTTGGGCGATGATGTAGAACCACTCCTGCTGCCACAATCAAGTTCCTCTTGGAAGGAACCCTCGAGCCCGGGGCATCGACCTTCTTGCTTATAGTCGCCCGCGCCTCCGCTGGCGCCCCCAATCATCTTGGCTCCACTTTGAAGGTCTTGAGCCATAGGCTGAAGTGGGGATAGCGGAGAAAGGCTTCCTGAGCGATGATGAATGCGGAAATATGGAGGATAGACTCGGAGCCAAATCGTGAAAGTCCAGCCCGTAGTAGAGCGAGAGCCCTCTCACGAAGGATCCGTCGGGAAGCCTAAACCCGGCGGAGGAGGATGCAAAAGCAGCGTATTCACGGGCTTGGGGGCTGGCGGCCTGCCCTTGGGCGGCAGCACTGTCAAAACCTCGTAGGCGGTGCTTGGCCTCCGCGCAACCGATATGTCCTCCTCCGTGGCGGAGGAGGCATCCTGACCTGGAGGTCGGGCGGACATGATTGAGGATCCGAAGCGCTCGAATCTGAGGCTCTGGGTGTTGGAACTAGGAGCGGGGAAGAGATTCAATGCGAGGTTGAAGAACAAGGATAGGCCTTGGCCCTCTTATAAAGGGGAAGAAATACCAAGGGCCGTCTCCGTGACCGTTTGGGATTCCCCTTGATAGAGGCGTGGCGGCAGGAGCGGTTGGGCTACCGCGCGTATTGATGAGAATCCGGAATAAGGGAACACGATCTCTGCTTTGACAAGGCGTGCCAAGAAACCGCCGCTAAACATCTTTGAGGTGGTATGGTAAAGCGATTCAAACAAAGGCTTGGCTGCGGTGTGATGTCACGCCGCATAATTCGTCAGCAGATTGAGTTAGGTGTGTATTTTATTCTCTCTACGGTGGAATGTGGAATTTATTTTGCGAGCGGACACTATCTGGTGTTCATTATCTTCTCTAGATTATTCAAGGAGGAACCGCCTTGCAATGCGAACATTATACCGCGGACTTATCGTCATTGAAGGCTGGTTCGAGAGACTCTTGAGGAGTCTGGACTAGGGGTGTCCGGACAGCGGACTATCAATATCCGCGGACTTCGGACTACGAAGATAGAAGATTGAAGACTCGGCTCGTGTCCGGATGGTACTTTCCTTGGCGTGGAAGGCAAGCTTGGCGTCTGAGATATGTAGATCTCCTACCATTGTAACCGACTCTGTGTAACCCTAGCCCTCTCCGGTGTCTATATAAACCGGAGGGCCTCGATCCGTGGGACATACATACATCTCAACAATCATACCATAGGCTGGGTTCTAGGGTTTAGCCTCCTTGATCTCGTGGTAGATCTACTCTTGTACTACCCATATCATCAATATTAATCAAGCGGGGCGTGGGTTTTACCTCCATCGAGAGGGCCGAACACAGGTAAAAACATTGTGTCCCTCGTCTCTTGTTACCATCCGCCTAGGCGCCTGATTTGGGACCCCCTACCGAGATCCGCGGTTTCGACACCGACACTCCCACTTGCACTAAGTCACCAATCTAGTTACATTGTGATGAATCAAACACCCATAGAGTTACGGTGTTGATCATGTTTTGCTTTCATGAGAGGTTTAGTCAGCGGATCTGCAACATTCAGATCCGTATGTACTTTGCAAATTTCTATGTCTCCATCTTGAACATTTTCACGGATGGAGTTGAAGCGGCGCTTGATGTGCTGGTCTTCTTGTTAAACCTGGTCTCCTTGGCAAGAGCAATAGCTCGGTGTTGTCCGAGAAGAGTTTGATCGGCCCGACGCATTGGGTATGACTCTAGGTGGGTGATGAACTCCTTCACCCAAATTGCTTCATCGCTGCCTCCGAGGCTGCCATGTACTCCGCTTCACATTTAGATCCGCCACGACACTCTGCTTGCAGTGCACCAGCTCTTGCTCCACCATTCAACATATACCGTATCCGGTTTGTGACTTAGAGTCATCGGATCTGAGTCGAAGCTAGCGTCGACCCAACCCTTCTGACGAGCTCTTCGTCTCCTCCATAAACGAAACATGTCCTTTGTCCTTTTCGGTGCTTGAGGATATTCTTGACCGCTGTCTAGTGTTCCTTGCGGGATTACTTTGGTATCTTGCTACCAAACTTACGGCAAGGTTTACATCAGTGCAGTACCAGACATGGCATACATAATAGATCCTATGGCTGAAGCATGGGGATGACACACATCTCTTCTTTATCTTTTGCGGTGGTGGGTGGTAGGCGAGCTCAATCTCACACCTTGTAACATAGGCAGAACCCTTCTTGGACTGATCCATTTGAACCTCTTCAAAATCTTATCAAGGTATGTGCTTTGTGAAAGACCTATGAGGCGTCTCGATCTATCTCTATAGATCTTGATGCCTAATATATAACAACTTCTCCAAGGTCCTTCATTGAAAAACACTTATTCAAGTAGGCCTTAATGCTGTCGAAGTTCTATATTATTTCCCATCAAAAGTATGTTATCTACATATAATATGAGAAATGCTCTGAGCTCCCCTCACTTTCTTATAGCATGAGCTTCTCCATAAGTGCGCATAAACTAAGCAGCTTTGATCATCTCATCAAAGCGAATATTCCAACTCGAGATGCTTGCACCAGTCCATAAATGGATCATTTGGAGCTTGCATACTTTGTTAGCGTTCTTAGGATCGACAAAACCTTCCGGCTGCATCATATCAGCTCTTCCTTAAGATGTCCGTTAAGGAATGCCGTTTTGGCGTCCATATGCCATATCTAATAATCATTGTATCGGCATTTGCTAACATGATTGAGACGGACTTCAACCGCTACGGGAATGAATGTCTTGTCGTAGTCAATCCCTTGAACTTGTCGATAACCCTTAGCGACAAGCTGAGCTTTATAGATGGTAACATTACCATCGCGTCCGTCTTCTTCTTGAAAATCCATTTGTTTTCTATAAGCTCGCCGATCATCGGAACAAATCTGTCAAAGTCCATACTTTGTTTTCATACATGGATTCTATCTCGGTTCATGGCTTCAAGCCATTTGTTGGAATCTGGGCCTGCCATCGCTTCTTCATAGTTCGAAGGTTCACCGTTGTCTAACAACATGATTTCCAGGACAGGGTTGCCGTACCACTCTGGTGTGGAACGTGTCCTTGTGGACCTATGAAGTTCAGTAGAAACTTGATCCGAAGTACCTTGATCATCATCATTGTTTTCCTCTTCAGTTGGTGTGGGCATCACAGGAACATTTTCCTGCGTTGCACCACTTTCCCGTTCGAGAGGTAGTACCTCATCGAGTTCTACTTTCCTCCACTTACTTATTTGAGAGAAACTCTTTTCGAAAGCATCCGTTCTTGGCAACAAAGATCTTGCCCTCGGATCTTAAGTAGAAGGTATACCCGATAGTTTCCTTAGGGTATCCTATGAAGCGCATTTTTCGACTTGGGTTGAGCTTTTCGGGTTGAAGTTTCTTGACATAAGCATCGCATCCCCAAACTTTTAGAAATGACAGCTTAGGTTTCTTCCCAAACCATAATTCATACGGTGTCGTCTCAATGGATTTAGGCGGTGCCCTATTTAAAGTTAATGTAGCTGTCTCTAGGCGTATCCCCAAAATGATAGCGGTAAATCGGTAAGAACATCATAGACCGCACCATATCCAATAAAGTGCGATTCTGACGTTCGGACACACCGTTTATTTGAGGTGTTCGAGGCAGCGTGAGTTGTCAAGCGATTCCACATTTCTTTAAGTATGTACCAAATTCGTGACTTAAGTATTCTCCTCCACGATCGTCGAAGGAACTTTATCTTTCGGTCCGTTGATTCTCTACCTCATTCTGAAATTCCTTGAACTTTTGAAGGTTTAGGACTTGTGTTTCATTAAGTTAACATACCCATATCTACTCAAGTCATTAGTGAGAGTGAGAACATAACGATATCCTCCGCGAGCCTCAACGCTCATTGGACCGCATACATCGGTATGTATGATTTCCAACAAGTTGGTTGCTCGCTCCATTGTTCAGGAGAAGCGGAGTCTTGGTCATTTGCCCATGAGGCATGGTTAGCATGTGTCAAGCGATTCATAATCAAGAGACTCTAAAGTCCATCAGCATGGAGCTTCTTCATCGCTTGACACCAATGTGACCAAGGCGGCGATGCCACAAGTATGTGGGACTATCTTTATCAACTTACATCTTTTGGCATCCACACTATGAACATGTGTAATATTACGCTCGAGATTCATCAAGAATAAACCATTGACCATCGAGACATAACCATAAAAATATCTCTCATATAAATTGAACAACCATTATTCTCAGACTTAAATGAGTAGCCATCTCATATTAAGCGAGATCCGGATACAATGTTCATGCTCAAACTTGGCACTAAATAACAATTATTAAGGTTCAAAACTAATCCCGTAGGTAAATGTAGAAGCAGCATGCGGCATGGCGATCACATTGACTCTGGAACCATTCCGGCAGCGCATCGTCACCTCGTCCTTCGCCGATTTCCGTTTATTCCGCAGCTCTGTTGTGAGTTACAAATATGAGCAACAACACGGTATCAAATACCGGGAGTTACTCACAGTCTTGGTAAGGTACACATCAATTACATGTATATCAAATATACCTTTGGTGTTGCGGCCTTCTTATCCGCTAAGTATTTGGGGCAGTTCCGCTTCGATGACCCTTCCCTTGCAATAAAAGCACTCGATCTCGGGCTTGGGTCCATTCTTTGACTTCTTCGATGGCGGCTTACGGTAGCGGCAACTTTATCCTTGCCGTCCTTCTTGAAGTTCTTCTTGCCCTTGCCCTTCTTGAACTTAGTGGTCTTATTGACCATCAACACTTGATGTTCTTTCTTGATTTCAGCCTCTGCTGACTTGACATCGAGAACACTTGAGGAATGGTCTTCACCATCCCTGCATGTTGTAGTTCATCACAAAGCTCTTGTAGCTTGGTGGGAACAGCTGGAGGATTCATCGATGACCGCCTCATCTGGGAGGTTAATGTTAATTTGGGTCATCACGGTTGTGCAACCCGGACATCTTGAGGATGTGCTCCTTGTGAACTGTTTTCCTCCATCTTACAACTATAGCACTTGTCGGAGACATCATATCTCGACCGGGCATGAGCTTGGAAAACTAGTTTCAGCTCTTGAACATCTCATATGCTCCGTGATGCTCAAAAGCGCTTTTGGACCCGGTTCTAAGCTGTAAAGCATGCCGCCTTGAGCGAGGAGTAATCATCGTACGAGTTTGCCAAGCATTCATAATGTCTTGGTTCTGCGGGATGGGGCGTCACCTAGCGGTCCTTCTAGGACATATTGCTTCTGGCAGCTATGAGGATGATCCTCGGGTTCGGACCCAGTCCGTATAGTTCTGCCATCATCTTTCAGCTTGGTTTTCTCTAGGAGCAGCGTTGAAGTTCATGTTGACATTAGCGTTGGCCATTTGATCTACAAGACATATTTGCAAGGTTTTAGACTAAGTTCATGATAATAAAGTTCTAATCAAATTATGAACTCCCACTCAGATTAGACATCCCTCTAGTCATCTAAGTGTTACGATCCGAGTCGACTAGCCGTGTCCGATCATCACGTGAGAGCGGACTAGTCATCGTCGGTGAACATCTCCATGTTGATCGTATCTTCCATCGACTCGTGTTTGACCTTCGGTCTCCGTGTTCGAGGCCATGTCGTACATGCTAGGCTCGTCAAGTTAACCCTAAGTGTTTTTCTTTGTGTAAACTGTCTTACACCGTTGTATGTGAGCGTAAGAATCCATCACACGATCATCACGTGGTGCTTAGAAGCGACGAACTGTAACAGCGATGCGAGTTAGGGAAGAACACTTCTTGAAATTTTGTAAGGATCATCTTATTTACTACCGTCGTCCTAAGTAAACAAGATGCATAAACATAATAAACATCACATGCAATTATATAGTTGTGACATGATATGGCAATATCATATAGCTCCATTGATCTCCATCTTGAGGCTCCATGATCATCTTGTCACGGCTTGACACCATGATCTCCATCATCATGATCTCCATCATCGTGTCTTCATGAAGTTGTCCATAGCGACTACTTCTACTTCTATGGCTAGCGATTAGCAATAAAGTAAAGTAGTTTACATGGCGTTCTTCAATCACTGCATGAGGTCATACAAAAATAAAGACAACTCCTATGGCTCCTGCGGTTGTCATACTCATCGACATGCAAATCGTGAATCCTATTACAAGAACTTGATTTCATACATCACAATTCATCATTCATCACAACCACGGGCATATCACATCACATGATCAATCACTACAAAACAAGTTAGATGTCCTCTAATTGTTGTTGCGTCTTTTACGTGGCTGCAATTGGGTTCTAGCAAACGTTTTCTTACCTCGAATAACCACAACTTGATTTTGTCAACTTCTATTTACCCTTCATAAGGGCCCTTTTCATCGAATCCGCTCCAACTAAAGTGGGAGAGCGGACACCCATGACCACCTTATGCAACTAGTGCATGTCAATCGGTGGAACCGGTCTCACGTAAGCGTCGTGTAAGGTTGGTCGGGCGCTTCATCCCACAATACCGCTGAAGTAAGAAAAAGACTAGTAGAGGCAAGCACGTTGACAAGATCCACCCACAACAAAATTATGTTCTACTCGTGCATTAGAGAACTACGCATAGACCTAGCTCATGATGCCCTTTGTTGGGGAACATTGCGAGAAAATTAAAAAAATTCCTCACGGTTTCACCAAGATCCATCTATGAGTTCATCTAAGCAACAAGTCATGGGAGAGTTTGCATCTACATACCACTTGTAGATCACGTGCGGAAGCTTGCAAGGTGATGATGGAGTCGTACTCGGCGTGATTGGATCACCGATGTCCAAGTGCTGAGCGGACAGCACCTCCGCGTTCAACACACGTGCGGGATGGGAGGCGTCTCCTCCTTCTTGATCCAGCAAGGGAAGGAGGTTGAGAAGCTCGCTCAACAGCAGCTGACAGGCGTGGTGATGTTGGTGCCCATGATACTCAAGCAGGGGCCATGGCGCTTAGCAGTGGAGGAGAGGTGTTGGGGAGGAGGGCTGCGCCTTGGAGGTGTGTCAAGCAGCCTCCCTCACCCCTCTATTTATAGGGGAAGGGGCAGGGGCCGACCCTCTAGATGAGATCTAGAGGCGTGACGAGGAGGAGGCTTGCCCCCAAGCAAGGCGCCCCTTGGGTTTCCCAACCCTAGGCGCATGGGCCCAAGGTGAGGCGCGCCCAGCCCTCGAGGACTGGCTCCCTCCCCTTCGGCCCATGTGGCCCTCCGGGAGGTGGCCCCTCGGTGGACCCTGGAACCCCTCCGGTGGTCCCGATACATTACCGATAGACCCCGAAACTTTCCGGTGTCCGTATGACAACTTCCCATATATAAAACTTCACCTCCGGATCATTAGGAACTCCTCGTGATGTCGAGGATCTCATCAGGGACTCGAACAACATTGATAGTCACATACTAGTCTTCCTAATAACCCTAGCATCACGAACCTTAAGTGTGAAGACCCTACGGGTTCGGGAGACATCACAGACATGGCCGAGACCACTCTCGGTCAATAACCAACAGCAGGTGCGGATACCCATGTTGGCTCCCACATGCTCTCGATGATTTCATCGGTTGAACCACGATGTCGAGATTGATCAAACCACATATACAATTCCCTTTGTTAATCGATGCGTTACTTGCGAGACTTCGATCGTCGGTATCCCAATACCTTGTTCGGTCTCGTTACGGCAAATCACTTTACTAAATCTCCGTAATGCATGATCCGTGGCCAACACTTTGGTCACATTGAGCTCATATGATGATGCATTGCGAGTGGGCCCGAGATACCTCTCCGTCATATGGGTGACAAATCCAGTCTCGATCCGTGTCAACCGCGAGACACTTTGGAGATACCTGTAGTGCACCTTTATAGTCACCCGATTCGTTGTGACGTTTGATACACCAAAGCACTCCTCGGTGTCCGGGAGTTACGATCTCATGGTCGAAGGAAGAGACACTTGACATTGGCAAAGCTCTAGCAAATGAACTACGATCTTTATGCTATGCTTAGGATTGGATCTTGTCCATCACAACATTCTCCTAATGATGTGATCCGTTATCAATGACATCCAATGTCCATAGCGAGGAAACCATGACTATCTGTTGATCTGGCAGGCTAGTCGACTAGAGGCTCACTAGGGACATATTGTGGTCTATGTATTCAAGCGTGTATTACGATTTCCGGATAATACTGATTATAGCATGAATAAAGACAATTATCATGAACAATGAAATATAATAATACTTTTATTATTGCCTCTAGGGCATATTTCCAACATGATAGTGTCACGAAAGGATCCACCTTGCGGTGAGACAATGCACCGAGGACATTATATTTCCATGAATATAGTCATGTTGTCCTTTGTAATGTTGAACAAGGTCATTTCCATTATTTATTGCTGTTATTTGAAAAACTTTCCTCCTGCGACCTTTTATATATTAATCACGAGAGTTGGCGATCGTCGAACACCTTTACGTAGGAAATGCGGGGTGTTGGGATAAACTGAGCACTCTTTATCGATTTGGGTCCTTGAAGGAGGTGTTGGCGCTTGAACGAACGAGCAATCGGACTATAATGCTTTATCACTCTCACTTAGCCATAGGAGTTTGACAAAAGGAAGGTGGCGCAGCCTGGTGTTCGAGAAGACGCCTTGAAGGAAATATGCCTAGAGGCAATAATAAAGTTATTATTATTTCCTCATATCATGATAAATGTTTATTATTCATGCTAGAATTGTATTAACGGAAACATGATACATGTGTGAATACATAGACAAAACTATAGTCACTTGTATGCCTCTACTTGACTAGCTCATTAATCAAAGATGGTTATGTTTCCTAACCATAGACATGTGTTGTCATTTGATTAGTGGGATCACATCATTAGGAGAATGATGTGATTGACATGACCCATTCATTAGCCTAGCACTTGATCGTTTAGTATACTACTATTGTTTTCTTCATGACTTATACAAAGTTCCTGCAACTATGAGTTGTGCAACTCCGTTATACGGAAGAACACTTTGTGTGCTACCAAGCGTCACAACATAAGCTGGGTGATTATAAAGGTGCTCTCTGGTGTTTACGAAGGGACATGTTGGGTTGGCATGATTCGAGATTAGGTTTTGTCACTCCAATTGTCGGAGAGGTATCTCTAGGCCCTCTCGGTAATACTCATCACCTAAGCCTTGCAAGCATGTAACTAATGAGTTAGTTATGAGATGATGTATTACGGAGCAGCGTAAAAGACTTGCGGTAGCGAGATTGAACTAGGTATTGGATACGGCGATCAAATCTCGGGCAAGTAACATCTTGATGACAAAGGGAACAAAGTATGTTGTTATGCGGTTTGACCGATAAAGATCTTAAGTAGAATATGTACGAACCAATATGGGCATCAGATCCGCTATTGGTTATTGACGAGAATGGTTCTAGGTCATGTATACATAGTTCTCGAACCGTAGAGGTCGCCTTGCAACAACGTTTCGATGCAGTTTTATTATGAGTTTATAAGTTTTGATGTGCGAAGTTTGTTGAGTCCGGATGTGATCACGGACATGACGAGAGTCTCGAAATGGTCGAGACATAAAGATTAATATATTGGAAGCCTATATTTGGACATAGGAATAGTTAGGGAGAATCGGGATTTTACGAAACAGGGGGTTACGGAACCCTCGAGAGGATATTGGGCCTTAGTGGGCCAGAGGGAAAATAGGAGGGCGGCCGGGGCAGGGCGCGTGCCCCTCCCCTAGTCGAATAGGACAAGGAAGGCGGTGCCCCCTTTTCCTTCTCCTCCCCATTTCCTTCTCCACCAAGGTAAGAGGGGAGTCCTACTCGGTGGGAGTAGGACTCCTCGGCGCACCCCTAGGGGCGGCCACCTCCCCTCCCTCCTTTATATCACAGGAGGGGCACCCCCATATACACACAAGTTGATCTACGGATCGTTCCTTAGCCGTGTCGGTGCCCCTTCCACCATATTCCACCTCGGTCATATCGTCGCGGAGTTTAGGCGAAGCCCTCCACCGAGTAGAACATCATCATCGTCTGCCCGTCGTGCTAACATAACTCATCTCCAGCGCTCGGCTGGATCGGAGGCGGAGATCGTCATCGAGCTGAGCGTGTGCTGAACTCGGAGGCTCCGTGCGTTCGGTGCTTGGATCGGTCGGATCGTGAAGGCGTCGACTACATCAACCGCGTTGTGATAGCGCTTCCATTTATGGTCTCACGAGTGCGTGGGCGAACACTCTCTCCTCTCGTTGCTATGCCATCACCATGATCTTGCGTGTGCGTAGGAAATATTTTGAAATTACTCGTTCCCCAGCGGTGGCATCGAGCCTAGGTTTTATCGTTGATGTTATATGCAGAGTAGAACACAAGTGAGTTGTGGGCGATACAAGTCATCTGCTTACTAGCATGTCATACTTTGGTTCGGCGGTATTGTGAGATGAAATGGCCGGACCGACATTACAGCGTGCGCTTATGCGAGACTGGTTTCACCGTTCGAGCACTTTCGTGCTTAAAGGTAGCTGGCGGGTGTCTGTCTCTCTCACTTTAGCTGAATCAGTGTAGCTCGCCGGTCCTTGCGAAGGTTAAAACAGCACCAACTTGACGAACTATCGTTGTGGTTTTGATGCGTAGGTAAAACGGTTCTTGCTAAGCCCGTAGCAGCCACGTAAAATTTGCAACAACAAAGTAGAGGGCGTCTAACTTGTTTTTGCGGGGCATGTTGTGATGTGATATGGTCAAGACATGATGCTATATTTTATTGTATGAGATGATCATGTTTTGTAACGAAGTTATCGGCAACTGGCGAGGAGCCATATGGTTGTCGCTTTATTGTATGAAATGCAAATGCCTGTAATTGCTTTACTTTATCACTAAGCGGTAGCGATAATCGTAGAAAGCAATAGATGGCGTAGCGACAACGATGCTACGATGGAGATCAAGGTGTCGGCGCGGTGGCGATGGTGATCCGGCGGTGCGGAGATGGAATCACAAGCACAAGATGATGATGGCCATATCATATCACTTATATTGATTGCATGTGATGTTTATCCTTTATGCATCTTATCTTGCTTTGATTGGCGGTAGCATTTTAAGATGATCTCTCACTAAAATTATCAAGAAGTGTTCTCCACAGTATGCACCGTTGCCAAAGTTAAATCGTCAGAGACACCATGTGATGATCGGGTGTGATAAGCTCTCGTCCATCTACAGCGGGTGCAAGCCAGTTTTGCACACGCGGAATACTCGAGGTTAAACTTGGCGAGCCTAGCATATGCGAGATATGGCCTCGGAACACGGAGACCGAAAGGTCGGCGTGAATCATATAGTAGATATGATCAACATAGTGATGTTCACCATTGAAAACTACTCCATCTCACGTGATGATCGGTTATGGTTTAGTTGATTTGGATCACGTGATCACTTAGATGACTAGAGATGTACGTCTAAGTGGGAGTTCTTAAGTAATATGATTAATTGAACTTAAATTTATCATGAACTTAGTACCTAATAGTATCTTGCTTGTCTATGTTTGTTTGTAGATAGATGGCTCATGTTGTTGTTCCGTTGAATTTTAATGCGTTCCTTGAGAAAGCAAAGTTGAAAGATGATGGTAGCAATTACGGATTTGGGTCCGTGACACGAGATTATCCTCATTGCTGCGCGAAGAGTTACGTCTGGAAGCACCGCTGGGTGCGAGACCTGCTTCTGATCTGGCCAGCGGCGTTAAACGTCTGGCGAGCAAAGTGATGACTACTCTATAGTTCGATGTGCCATGCTACGGCTTAGAACCGGGTCTTCAACGGCGTTTTGAGCGTCATGGAGCATATGAGATGTTCGAGTTGAAGTTAATATTTCAAGCAAATGCCGGATTGAGAGATATGAAGTCTCCAATAAGTTCTATAGCTGCAAGATGGAGGAGAATAGTTACGTCGGTGAACACATACTCAGAATATGCGGGTATAATAATCACTTGATTCAAGCTGGGAGTTAATCTTCACGATGATAGTGTCATTGACGAATTCTCCAATCACGCCACCAAGCTACAAGAGCTTTGTGATGAACTATAATATGCAAGGGATGAACAAGACTATTCGAGCTCTTAGCGATGCTTTAAAGCGGAGGTAGAAATCAGAAGGAGCATCAAGTGTTGATGGTCAACAAGACCACTAGTTTCAAGAAAAGGGCAAAGAGAAGAAGAAGGGAACTTCAAAAAGAGCGGCAAGCAAGTTGCTGCTCAAGAGAAAAACCAAGTCTGGACCTAAGCACTGGCCGAGTGCTTCTCTTGCAAGCGGACTGGTCCTTTGGAAGCGGAACTGCCCCAAGTATTTGGCGGATAAGAAGGATGGCAAAGTGAACAAAGGTATATGTGATATACATGTTATTGATGTGTACCTAACTAGAGCTCGTAGTAGCTTTTGGGTATTTGATCTTGGTTACATTGCTAATATTTGCAACTCGAAGCAGGGACTCTGAATAAGCAAGCAGCCAGGGCGAGGTGAAGATGCTGGCGTGGGAAGCGGTTCCAAAGTCGATGTGATCGCGGTCGACGCTACCTCTACATCTACCATCGGGATTAGTTTTAGACCTAAATAATTGTTATTTGGTGCAGCGTTGAGCATGAACATTATATCTGGATCTTGTTTGATGCGAGGCGTTTATTCATTTAAATCAGAGAATAATGGTTGTTCTATTTATATGAGTAATATCTTTTATGGTCATGCACCCTTGAAGAGTGGTCTATTTTATTGAATCTCGATAGTAGTGATACACATATTCATAATGTTGAAGCCAAAAGATGCGAGTTGATAATGATAGTGCAACTTATTTGTGCTTGCCGTTTAGGTCATATCGGTGTAAAACGCATGAAGAAACTCCATCTTGATGGACTTGGACTTGATTATGAATCACTTGATTATGAATCACTTGGTACTTGCGAACCGTGCCTCATGGGCAAGATGACTAAAACACCGTTCTCGGAACTATGGAGAGAACAACATATTTGTTGGAAATCATACATCTGAGATGTATGTGGTCGATGAATGTTGAGGCTCGTGGCGGATATCGTTATTTTCTCACCTTCACAGATGATTTGAGCAGATATGGGTATATCTACTTAATGAAGCACAAGTCTGAAACATTTGAAAAGTTCAATGAATTTCAGAGTGAAGTGGAAAATCATCGTAACAAGAAAATAAAGTTTCTACGATCTGATCGTGGAGGAGAATATTTGAGTTCTGAGTTTGGTTTACATTTGAAACAATGCGGAATAGTTTTGCAACTCCATACGGAACACCACAGCGAAATGGTGTGTCGAGCGTCGTAATCGTACTTTACTTGATATGGTGCGATCTATGATGTCTCTTACCGATTTACGCTATCATTTTGGGGTTATGCTTTAGAGGCGGCGCATTCACGTTAAATAGGGCACCATCAAAATCCGTTGAGGCGGCGCCTTATGAACGTGGTTTGGCAAGAAACCAAAGTTGTCGTTTCTTAAAGTTTGGGGCTGCGATGCTTATGTGAAGAAACTTCAACCGGATAAGCTCGAACCCAAATCGAATGTGTCTTCATAGGATACCCAAAAGAAGCTGTTGGATACACCTTCTATCACAGATCCAAGGCAAAACATTTGTTGCTAAGAATGGATCCTTTCTAGAAGGAGTTTCTCTCGAAAGAAGTGAGTGGGAGGAAAGTAGAACTTGATGAGATAAGCTGTATCTACTCCTTATTGGAAAGTAGTTCATCACGAGAACCGGTTCCTATGGCGACTACACCAATTAGTGAGGAAGCTAATGATATTGATCATGAAACTTGGATCAAGTTTACGCTAAACCTCGTGGGTCTACGGTAAGATCCGCACCAGTGGTGCGGTAATCCTATTCGGAAGTCATGTTACTTGACCATGATGAACCTCACGAACTATGAGGAAGCGATGATGAGCCCAGATTCCACCAAATGGCTAGAGGCCATGAAATCGAGATGGGATCCATGTATGAAAACAAAGTATGGACTTTGGTTGACTTGCCGATGATCGGCAAGCCATTGAGAATAAATGGATCTTTAAGAAGAAGCTGGCGCTGATGGTAATGTATTCTTGTCTATAAAGCTCGACTTGTTGCGAAAGGTTTTCGACAAGTTCAAGGGGTTGACTACGATGAGACTTTCTCACCGTGGCGATGCTTAAGTCTGTCTAAATCATGTTAGCTATTGCTGCATTTCATGATTATGAAATTTGGCAAATGGATGTCAAGACTGCATTCTTGAATGGATTTCTAGAAGAAGAGTTGTATATGATGCAGCGGAAGGTTTTGTTGATCCAAAGGTGCTAACAAAGTATGCAAGCTCAGCGTTCCATTTATGGACTGGTGCAAGCATCTCGGAGTTGGAATAAGCGCTTTGATAGTGTGATCAAAGCATATGGTTTATCTGAGACTTTTGGAAGCTTGTATTTACAAGAAAGTGAGTGGGAGCTCTGTAGCATTTCTAGTTTTATATGTCGATGACATATTATTAATTGGAAATGATATAGAATTTCTGGATAGCATAAAGGATACTTGAATAAAAGTTTTTCAATGAAAGACCTCGGTGAAGCTGCTTACATATTGGGCATCAAGATCTATAGAGATAGATCAAGGCGCTTAATAGGACTTTCACAAAGCACATACCTTGACAAAATTTTGAAAAGTTCAAAATGGATCGAGCAAAGAAAGGATTCTTGCTGTGCTACAAAGTGTGAAGTTGAGTCAAACTCAATGCCCGACCACGGCGAAGAAGATAGAAAATGAAAAATGTTCCTATGCTTGAGCCATAGGCTCTATCATGTATGCAATCTTGTGTGCAGACGGCGTATGCTTAGCAATAAGCTTGGCGGCAAGGTACCAAAGTAATCGAGTGGATCCTTTGGACAGCGATCAAGAACATCTGAAATACGAAAAGGACTAAGGATATGTTTCTCGTATATGGAGGTGACAAAGAGCTAGTCGTAAATGGTTACGTCGATGCAAGCTTTGACACTGATCCGGACGATTCTAAATCATAAACCGGATCGTGTTTTATTAAGCGGTGGAGCTGTAAGTTGGTGCAGTTCTAAACAAAGCGTCATGGCGGGATCTACATGTGAAGCGGAGTACATAGCTGCTTGTGAAGCAGCGAATGAAGAATCGGATGAAGGAGTTCATTTCGATCTAGGTGTCATACCTAGTGCATCGGGACCAATGAAGATCTTACGTGACAATCTTGGTGCAATTGCCTTGGCAAAGGAATCCAGATTTCACAAGAGGACCAAGCACATCAAGAGGCGCTTCAATTCCATTAGGGACCAAGTCCAAGTGGGAGACATAGAGATTTGCAAGATACATACGGATCTGAATGTTGCGAGACCCATTGACTAAGCCTCTCTCACGAGCAAAACATGATCGCACCAAGACTCCATGGGTGTTAGAATCATTACTATGTAATCTAGATTATTGACTCTAGTGCAAGTGGGAGGCTGAAGGAAATATGCCTAGAGGCAATAATAAAGTTATTATTTATTTCCTCATATCATGATAAATGTTTATTATTCATGCTAGAATTGTATTAACGGAAACATGATACATGTGTGAATACATAGACAAAACTATAGTCACTAGTATGCCTCTACTTGACTAGCTCATTAATCAAAGATGGTTATGTTTCCTAACCATAGACATGTGTTGTCATTTGATTAGTGGGATCACATCATTAGGAGAATGATGTGATTGACATGACCCATTCATTAGCCTAGCACTTGATCGTTTAGTATCTTGCTATTGCTTTCTTCATGACTTATACAAAGTTCCTGCAACTATGAGTTGTGCAACTCCGTTTACGGAAGAACACTTTGTGTTCTACCAAGCGTCTAGCATGCTGGGTGATTATAAAGGTGCTCTCTAGGTGTTTCCGAAGGTACATGTTGGGTTGGCATGATTCGAGATTAGGTTTGTCACTCCGATTGTCGGAGAGGTATCTCTGGGCCCTCTCGGTAATACTCATCACCTAAGCCTTGCAAGCATGTAACTAATGAGTTAGTTATGAGATGATGTATTCGGAGCGAGTAAAGAGACTTGCGATAGCGAGATTGAACTAGGTATTGGATACCGACATCAAATCTCGGGCAAGTAACATACCGATGACAAAGGAACAAAGTATGTTGTTATGCGGTTTGACCGATAAAGATCTTCATAGAATATGTAGGAACCAATATGGGCATCGAGGTCCGCTATTGGTTATTGACGAGAATGGTTCTAGGTCATGTCTACATAGTTCTCGAACCGTAGAGTCCATGCAACAACGTTCGATGGCAGTTTTATTATGAGTTTATAAGTTTTGATGTGCGAAGTTTGTTGGTCCGGATGTGATCACGGACATGACGAGTCTCGAAATGGTCGAGACATAAAGATTGATATATTGGAAGCCTATATTTGGACATAGGAATGGTTCGGGAGAAATCGGGATTTTCTG